>JAQQSK010007214.1:0-14083 GCA_028658325.1 Potorous gilbertii
GGATCAGACCACTTTGGGAGTATTATTGCCTATCCCCAGCTTGGGAAGCTTGGATTCAGTCAAAGAGCCACATTTGAGGACCTAGAGGGCCACATGTGACCTTGAGGCTGCAGGTGCTACACCTCTAGTCTAGATCTTCTTGAACCAAAGGGAAAAGTGAAAATAGAAAGAACTCACCAGTTACCTCCTGAGAGAAACCCCAAAGTGAAATCCCAGGAACTTCTTAGCCAAAATCCAGAGCTTCTAGGTCAAAGAAAAGATACTGCAGGCAGCCAGAAAGAATGAATTCAAATGCTGAGGAGTTACAGTCAGAATTACATATGATTTAGGAAGGAGTAGAGAGCTTGGAACACAATGTTCCAGAAGGCAAAGGATACAGACTTACAGTCAAGAATAACTTACCAGGAAAACTGAGTATAATCCTATAGGGGCAAACATTGACCTTTAATGAGACAGCGAACTAGCCAGCACTTCTGATAAAAAGACCAAGGCTGCATAGGAACTTATAAGTTCAGGCAAAGGAGTTAAAAGAAACCTAAAAAGCTGAACACAAATGAACAATGATATAAGACTGAAGAAGGATAACATGCTTATATTGTGATATGTGCACATGACACGTGGCCCCTCTGAACCCTACCATCAGGGATCACAGTTAATCAGAAGGCCTCTGAGTAGTTCTTTTGTGTTTCTGATGATCTTAAAAGATGAATGGAAAGGGAGAAGAGTAACACACTAGTGGAGAGGAGGAAAAGGAAGGTTAGAGGAAATGATTTCACATAATTGAGGTGTCTAAGGAGGAGCCTATACAAATAAGGAGTAAAAGGTGAGAGGAGGAGTTGACAGAAACTTCACTCTGAACTGGCCAAAGGAGGGAAGAATGCAACACGCCAACACCCACATACATACCCACACATGCAGAGACGGGTAGAGAAATACATTTCTCTCAACAAAGAAATAGAAGGGAAAGGGGAGAAGGGGGAAATAGAGAGAGGGTAGCTCAAGTGTGTGTGTGGGTGGGGGGAGTAGTCCTAAGCAAACACACACTCTAATTAAGGATGTACAAAAATATTTATAATTCTTTTTGAGAGGACAAAGAATTGTATCTGAGTGGCTATCGTTTGAGGAATGACTGAACAAGTTATGGCATATGAAGATGATGGAAGGTCATTGTGCTGTAAGAAATGACGAAGGAAATGGTATCAGAAAAACCTGGGAAGATTTACATGAACTGATGCAAAAGAAAAATGGCAACAATTTTGTAAAGACAGAACAACTTTGAGAGACTTAGGAGTTCTGATCAGGGAAATAATAATGGAACATGCTCCTCACCTCCTGACAGAGAAAAGACTCAGAGTATAGCATGATATACATACGGGTATACAGGTATGTGTACCTGTATGTACATACATATGTGCACAGGTATATGTATTTCTTTTTTTAAATACATGATCAATGAGCAATTTTTTTTTTGTTTGTTACCCTTGTTTGTTTGCATTTTGCTCTCAGTTGGAGGGGAATGGATTTTTGCTGATGGAAAAAAATACAATTTAACAGAAAAAAGACAGTTGAAATCTTACTTTGAGCAAGAGGCCTTTCCTGATGCCTGTATCGACCAGTGTCTTTCCCTCTGAGATTTACTCTGTCTATATCTTATATGTGCCTAATTATTTACATTATGTGTCTCCCATCAGAAGGTGAGCTCTTTGAAGACAGGGGCCAAGTTTTTTTGCCTTATTCTGAAACTGCAGTGTTCAACACAGTATCTGACCCAAAGCAAGGATTTAATAATTGCTTGTTGCCTGATTAACGTTTAGAGTATTTCTTTTGGCCTTCTAGTTTTCTTTCATTCAGAATATCCTCCAACAGAATGTTTACTAGACAGAGATTTAAAATGCCGAGCACCATTAACATGACATGTTTCCGTAGATAATGTTAAAGCACTATTACTATTAGCACATTTCGCCTTTCTTATCACTTGCTGCCGTCACTTTAGAACTAAAAGGGACATTATAAGATAATTGTATGTATTTGTTTCACAGATTCTAGTAGAATGCGAACTCTGGATGGCAGGGAATAGTTTTCTGTGTTGTCTCTGTGCTCCTGGAATATTACCTGCCACATAGTAGGTACTTAACAGATACCTGTTTGGTTGGTCTGCCCAGATTGTCATGGTCAAAAAATTCCTCACCTACTTTGGAGGAGTCTCTCTATCCTTACGCAGTTCCCCAGAAAGCAGAAAGTATTCCATTTCTGGCCACAGTTCCAAAACTTGTGTAACACTGTTGGATTTGTCAGAATTTTTGTTCCAAGACCATTTGTAACCTTTTAGGAGCATGACTCATCTCGACACCACAAGATATCAGAGCAGAATTTTTGTGGAAATTTGGGTGAATTTATTTACATATGTATATATATATATATATATATATATATATATAACATTTTAATTATATTATTTAATATATACTATATAATATACATTAATATATAATATTTGTATATTATATATATGCATTCTACTGTAAAGCTAATTCAAAAAAGATTTTTTTAAAATTCCACAATGGTCATACTATTTTATAATCCAAATCCATATGGTTTGCTCTAGCTCTCTACCATACAAAAAGAATAATAAACCTAGCGTATCTGTTTCTGAATGGCGTGATGTTCTTTTCTACCTGCATTATTGTCATGGCAGCTTTTTCTTTTTAGTTGTAATTTATCAGCAAAAATAGTGATTCATTCTCTCATTTGTGGTGTAAAGGAGACTACTTGGTTCTTATCTAAAACTAGCATATTTGTTTCTAATGTTTTTGTTCAACACTATGCTCTCTTAATCATGAAAAAAGGGAGTATGTTTTGGATGGCAGATTTCATATGCTATGAATTTTCCTTGCACACTAACCTTTCCTTAACCGCTCTCTTATTTTGTCCCATGATCTACTAAGAAGTAGATTTCAAAAGTCCTCCTATTTTTGAAGTCATTGCAAGTTTCAGTTATCAAGAGACTATTTAGAAATGTGGAGAAAATAGTCTAGTATAGCATATGTGATGAAATTTGAAAATACGCTGCTTAACCTCTTTCAATTTTTTAAGACTTCTAAATTTAATGAACAACAAAAAAGAACATTTTCATATATAAAATATGATAGAAAGGAGGATTACATATGTGAAAAACATGATTCTCTTATGTACAGTTTGCTTTCTTCCCTCCAAAATAATAATAAATTTTACTTGTTACTTTCAAAGCTGTCTTGTTTGTTTGAACTTCCTTCTTTTGTTCATTTAAAAAATGCTTCAGTGACCTCTCGTTTCTTCTTAGCATGTTCATGCTCGCTCCTTTCACACTTTCTCTGCCCTGCCTATTCCCCTGCCTTCCCAATTCCTAATCTTCTACTCTTTTTGTACTTTGGAAGCAGCTTGGATTTTCTCTTTTTGAGATTTCAGATTTCCTTCCAAATGTCAGATGACAGAATCATAGCCATAGAGCTAGAAATAAACTTAGAGATTACAAAGTCTAAGCTCTTCATTTTGAAGATGAAGTTAAGGCCCAGAGAGAGTAAGGGACTTGTCCAAGGTCATTCAGGTAAGAGGTAGAAGAGCTGAAATTGGGACCAAGATCCTTTGGCTCCCAAGCAACCTCTCTGGTCAACACTATACCATGACAGGTCTTCTCCTGCTACATTGCTAATACTACATTTAAAATCCAAAGTCATGGTCAGAAGTGGTTTAAAGATTTTATTCTTATCAATTATGGTTATATCCCTTCAGTTTTAAATATTTATTTAAAAGTCAGAATTGTATGTTATCCATATTCAGGGAAAGAATTGATGAACTCAGAGTGCAGATAGTCCCTCTTTGTTTTTCTTTCTTTCTTTCTTTTCTTCTTCTTCTTCTTTTTTTTTTGCAGTGTGCCTAATATGGAAAAAGTTTTGGCTAACTTTGCAAGAAGAGTGGTTATCATGCTGCTTGTGTTCTCAATAGATGGGGGAGGGGCTGGAGGAAGAGAGAGAATTTGGAACTCAAAATGTAAAAGAAGAATGCTGAAAATTAAATTTCATTAAAATAATTAGTATTTTGCAAAAATGAAACGAAAAAAACTCAAACTCTAAGCAAAATCCAGTTTTTGTTTTCAACCTGACTTAGAATGAGAAATTTGGGAGAGAGAAAACAGTCAACCCAAAGAGCTTTATTTCCCACACCTTTTCAGCTCAAAATTCATGTCTGTAAAATTCCAAGAAAAGTCTTAATAAGATCTTCCATAGGCTAATTGTTCTCAGACCTCTGTGGCTCTCTTTGCCTTTCCCAGAAAGACTCTTCATCAGTAGAGCTTCCTTTCCTGTCCCTGGCCTTCTAGGCCACATTACCAGTCTCCTCTGGAAGTATTTCTCCAGGGTAGTTTCTGATAACATCTGGCAATTTGTCATTCTTCAACATCTACCTCGCTGATGCAACAGAAGGAAGTCTGTTTCAGAGCTGCTAAGAGCAGCTTATTTTGGGGGGTTTATCTGTTTCTTTTGAAGACCAGATGAGTCATTCTTTGCAATGATCTCCTAGGAAAGAGTTGCATTTGGAGCAGGATGCTGCCATAACTAATGAGAACACACACTTGTAGACTGTTCTAAAGTGGACAGAGTTCTTTGGTCTTCTACAGGGGGTGAAACTTGGACCTGCCCTTCCCCCCAAATGTTTAGAAACTAAAGATGGAGAGATGGGTAAATAAATGGAGACTGTGGGCAGTATGTAATTCTACTATAGATCTAGCAATTCCTCCAAAGAAAGGGAACATAATTTCATAACAAATGCAATGGATCTTCCTTGAGGTCTACATTAATACCTAAAGGAAATTGAGTGGTAAAAATGAAATAAAATCTCTAGAAAAGAGGTCAAGGAGAGATAATTTAAGAATCACTGGACTTCCTGAAAACTATGATTAAAGAAAAAAGCCTGGATATTATATTTCAAGAAATCATACACCACAACTGCTCACATCTATTAGAACCACAGGGTAAAATAAAGATAGAAAGAATTCATTGATCACTTCCTGAAAGAAACATCAAAAGGAAAAGCCCCATATCCAAAATCCATATCAAAAATAGTACTACAAGCATCCAGGAATAAGGCATTCAAGTACCAAGAAACCACAACCAGGATCACAAAAGACTTGTCAGCTTCTATTATGGACAAGAGGAGATCTGGGAATATGGTATTCTAAATAGCAAAAGCTATTAACTTACACCCAAGATTAACTTACCCTCCAAAGTTAAGGATAATCTTATAGAGGAAAATGGATCTATAATGGAGGACTAGAGGACTTTTAAGCATTTCTGATAACAAGTCTAGGAGTGAGTTGGAACTTTGAAATACAAGAGTCAAGAGAAACCTAGAAAGGTAAATTCATTAAAGCAAATCCAAGGGATTGTTTGGTGATATGCTACCATTCTAATAGAGAAAAAAGAAAAAAAAGTATCCCTTCAAAACTTGAAGGTCTTTAAAGTGTACTGAAGGAGCTAAATCATAGAAAACAGAGGATCTATGGGGTGGATTTTTTCTGTTCTGAGGGTTTTAATAGGGGAAAGGAGAAGAGCATAAATAGAATGTTGCTTCAGTCTGTTCTTTGTTCTTGAATACACCAATGTAGAAAGGAGGCATAACGGATTGGAATTTGCTATTTATCGTTATTTGTATGCTTGAAAAAAGAATATATAAACACAGAGGAAGGAGTGGAGGAGTAGGTGGCAGATGAACCTCATTTGAAACGGACAAAAGAAGGTTCAAAACCCTCTGGAGTAGAAATATATCAAACTCAACAGGGAAACCAATGGGGATTAGGGAGAGTTAAGACAAAGGGTTAGAGGGAAGATAATACTGACAGGGAAATAGTTGCAAGCAACATAAAATTTCTGATCCTGAAGTTTGGGGGGGACTAAAAATGGAAAAAAGTCACCTATACGATAGGAAAGAAATACAAAGCAGAAGAGGCAGCCAGATCCTTGAGATCCTGATTTAGACTCACCTGGAGGAGTACCTACTCTTTGACTATATGCAAGCAGTCACCACAAGAATACCAGAGAGAAACAGAGAAAGAGAGAGAGAGAGAGAGAGAGAGAGAGAGAGAGAGAGAGAGAGACAGAGACAGATAGAGACAGAGACAAAGAGCACAGTGGATCCAAGAGTTGCCTGGAGTCAGACACTTACTGACTAGGCTATGTGATATTGGGTAAGTCACTTCATCTCCCCCTATTTCCCATTCTGTGCCTTTGCAGTGACTATTCCCCTTGCCTGGAATGTTCTCCCTTCCAACCAATTCTTGGAACCTCTGGCTTCCTTTAATACTCAGCTCTATTACAATCTCCTCCAGGAGGCCTATTCTGGTCCCCTCAGCTGCTGGTGTGATTGCTTCTAACAATACTTACCATCTATTTGACTTCTATCTTGTATGTTCAGCTTCATGTTATTTTTCCCATTAGAAAGTAAATTATTTGAGGGAAGGGAATATTCTTGCTTTTTATGTATCCCCAGGGCTTAGCATATTGCTTGGTACGTAGTAAGAGCTTCACAAATGCTTGGTGACTGATTATAGCAAAAGGAAGTGGAGAGAGAGGTCTGTAAAATATGTCTGTGAATGAACTGTTCTGTTATGGGGCTGTGAACACCTGCATGGGAAGCCGTTACTTAAGTGAGACGACCGCCCAAATATATCACCTTCTACCACACAGATGCTGCTCTGAGGGCTGTGGGGATTACTGGTGGGTTTGCAAATATGTTACTTCCCCAGTATCCCTCTAGGTTGTGTCTATATAATGCCCAGTTAGTCAAGAAAATAGTTCAGTGGGAGGAGAAAAAAAATATAAGTGGACCATTTGCCATGCTACAGACAAAAACAAGCCAAGCTCCTGTTGCTTGACTGAATTCTTTGCTTTTCACTCAGATTTGTGTTGGCATCATGGGGCTGGTTCCAAAGCAGTATTTGATAAGGATGAAAAATTCCAACAGAATTCTAGTTTTGAACAGCTTCTCAATGGAGTAGATGATGACAGGTAAAAATCATCCTCTTTTCATTAATGTTGGCATCACTCCCATCGTAACTACATGGCAAGGCCTGAGGAAGTGAGAGCAACTGAGACATTCTGGGGGAGCTGTCAGGTCACCAAGCTGAGTCCCCAACTTCACAAACACACAAGATGTTAAGGGTTGTCCATTCTTGGTCATGATGGTAGATATCATAGGGGGATGGCATGTTGCAATAAAAAAGCAGAGGGGCTCTTAGAAAAAATTTAAATGTGTAAGATAAAATTACAAGTTATTTGGTGAACCCGTTTCTCTCGCTTGCCCCAGAGAGAATATGAATTGAAGCCAAGCATATTGCGAGAAATATTAGATTAATTTAGGGAGAGTTGGCATCACTCCCAGTTCTCCCATTTTCCATGTTGGGAAAGGCTCCTAGTCACATGAATACTCAGTCACAAGTCCCAAAACTGAGCCTAATGTACATAATTGGTATTTAATAAATATTTGTTGACTACATCCTAATCTGTCACAAGTCTTCTAGTCCTTACTTTGCAGTAATACTTTTTATTTGTGTCCCTGGTACTTAGCACAGTGCCTCATACATGTTATTCAATTGTGTCCAGCTCTTCATCACCTTATGAACCACACTGTCCGTGGGGTTTTCTTGGCAAAAATACTGGAGTGGTTTGCCACTTCTCCAGTTTGGCACTCAGTAGGCACTTAAGATTTAGTGACTTGCAGTATCTCTAGTTCTTCTCAATTCCTACTGCCACCACCCTAAATCAACTCAAATCAGCTAAATACCCCTCAGCAAACTTTGAATATTATAATAGGTTCATAACTAGTCTCCCTGTCTGTACTCCATCCTACCTACCACCATCATAATCTCAGTACAGAATTTGCATGTCACTCCCCTGAACAAATCTTATCAGGGGTCTCTACGGATTACCACATCAAGTCCAAACTACTCGTTTGTGCTTAGCACTTGAAGCCTCTACAGCCTCTACAACATAGCCCCACCCTACCTATCATATCTAATTTACAGCTATTCCTCAACAGACAACGATGTCAGTTAGGTCGTTCCTGTATTGTTCACAAACCATGTTTTCATTTTTGCCTCATTGCCTTTGCTTATACTGTTTTCCTGACCTGAAATATTTTCCCATCTTCCTTCTGTCTATTCAAACCCTAGTCATCCTTCTCAGCTCTTCCAGGAAGCCTTCCCTTGACTCTTCCAGTCAATCCAGCCCTCTCCATCCCTGAATCACCATTTCACTAGAAGCACTTGATTATTTGCTAATTACTTCATGTGGGTTTCACACCTTGTTTCCCCTAAACCACTGAGAGGAAACAAGGTAGAGTGAAAAGCACCCTGGATTTAGGGATGAAGATTTGGATTCAGATATGGTTCTGACAGTACCTGATGAATTTAAGCAAGTCCTTTTACTTTTATGGGCCTCAGTTTTCTCATCTGTAAAATGAAAGGTTTGGGAGTATTCTTATATAGTAGAAAAAAATTAAAGATTTGGTGACAACTCCTCCCATACCAAAATATTTAAGCCAGCACTTTTTGTGGTGGTAGATAACTGGAAATAAAATAGAAGGTCATCACTTAGGGAGATGGCTAAAGTTTGTGGTACATGAATGGTACAAGTAGTGGAACTATTACTAAGAAATACAAACATGATGAATGCAGAGAAAAATGGAAAGACTCATATGAACTGATGTGAAGTGAACAGAGCCAAAAGAACAATATTTATTATAACTTTAACAATTTAAAGACCAACCAATAATAAAACAATAGAAAGAATGTTGTGGAATTATAAGCTTAGTTCCAAAGGAAAAAATATGAGAAGACACCTCCCCCAAGTTCCTTTGTAGGAGTGGAGAAACATAGATACGAGATACTATAACATTTGACTTTTGTGATACATTGCTTACTTTTGTGGAAATTTCTCCTTTTTTTCTTCATGCTTCCTTATGAAGGATAGTTGTCTGTCTGGATCAGGGGGTGGGGAGGAATACTGTGGGAAAGAAAGGTGATGTAAAAACAAAAGATAATAACAAAACTTGAGATGCTGGGTTCAAATCCTACTTCTACCTTGTGCACCTATGGGCAGGTCATTTAATCTAATTTGACCTAGTTTCCTGATCTGTATAATAAGGGTCTTGTTTGGATAATATCTGAGGTCTCTTCTAGCTTGAGATCTTGTGATGCTTCTTTGTATCCCCCAATAGGCTAGGCTGGACATATGGTAGGTACTCAACAGATACTTGTTTGAGTGATTTCCTCTATGCAGCCTTCAATTGTGAATGGAGAAAGGTATAGGGAATGAATGTGAAATATTACTGCTCCTCTCTGAGTCATTCTCCTGTGGAAAATGGGGTAGGATGGAATTCACAATGTCAAAAAATTGATGAGAACCAAGGAGAACTACTTCATTCCTTTGGTTTTGCTTTCACTTTGTGGCTTTTTAAATTCAGGAACATGCATTCAGTGTGCTTTGAGATAGAAATAGAATATTAATCATCCTGATAAACCCCAAAGCTAGGACTTCAGCTTCAAAACTTTGTATTTACTCAGAGAAATCCAGATGAAAGAGATGTGATTTGCATAGCCTTCAGAGAAACGAGGACTTTCTGGCAATTGCTAGAGTTGATACTGGGGATTCTACATGTACCTGTAGCTTCCCAATTTGGTGCAGAAGACAATATCTTGATTTTGTGTGTAGAGCCCTTTGTTCTGTGGCAAAGTGCTTTTACAATATTTCACTGATTCTTGACCACAGCTTTGTGGGATTCTCCAGGCAGGGATTGCTGGCCAATTTCTTCAAACAAGGAATCTGTGATCCATCTCATTTGTTGAATAAGGGAATTCAGGTCCAGAGGAGCTGAGTGACTTAGCCAGTGTGACTCAGCAAGATAGTGGCAGGGTAAGGATGAGTATCCAGGTGTCCTGACTCCTAAGTTTGGGCATTTTTCCTTCTACATTGTACCTAGTATTGCCTAGTTCATGCTGGTGGAAGAATGTGCTTCTAGATCCTTTGATGATTTGCAAAAGGTTGGAGCTCCCCTAGACTTTTGTTCCTTAAAAGGCTGAAAGGTAGCTCACAGTTCTCTTTAATAAGACTGAAAAAGTGATAAGAGTCCTGTATGCCCTCATGGATGGTGAGGGCAGATCCTATATGGTCTGTGGAAGATGAAACTGCATGCCCTGGAACCACTTCCAGTGGGAATATACCCCTTTGGGTAGAACTCCACTCTAAACTGGCCTTGACTCCAAACCAATGGGCTCATGTGGAATTGGGCTAACTTCGAGATGGTTTAGTTATGGTCCATCCTGGAGACATAAAAATGGATTAGACAACCTATCAAGGTTCCTTCTCAATATAAAGAAATACAATCATTTGCAGAAAAAGCCTCTCTTCCTTGCCATGGCTTTCCAGCTGTTTTGTGTGTATACTCTTTTTCCTCAAGGTGGATGATAAGAAATCCAGATGGGTGCCTAGAGTGAGAACTTTTAAAGTTTAGTCAGTTTTTACCCTTTTGACTGTGTTTGTAGGCTCCTGATGGATTTTAAAAGTTACAGTGTCTTGGAAGGTTCAGAAATAATTTAACTCAATAAAACTGAAAACAAATTACATGGAAGAAGAATCCTCTATTTGACAAGAATTGCTGAGAAAACTGGAAAACAGTTTGGCATAAATTAGGTTTACATTATGTAACTCATCAGATTGGCAAAGCTGACAAAAATGAAAAATGACAAATATTGGAGAGGCTGTGGGAAAACAGGCACTTTAATACACTGTTGTGGTTATAAATTATTTTAAACCATTAGTTCTTAACCTGCAGTCCATGAACTTGTTTTTAAATTGTTAACTGTGTTTCAGTATAATTGGTTTCCTTTGTGTTAGGGATAGTTCTGAAATGGGCACCTTGTTACTTTAGGTTTGATGCTGGGATAAAATGAGGCACTCATAGGCCATGGAACAGTTAAGAACAGGAGGCTTACTTAGCTCTAATTTAGGAAGGATATTGAGTAAGTATACAGCAGCCTCCATACATAATTTTCTACTGAGGGTATAGTTACTCTCATGATCTCCAGACATCATGAAATCTAAAAGGCTCAGACAGTGAGATTTTTTCAACGACCTTAGACAAGTAGGAAGTCACCTGAATACCACCAGAAGCTGTCAGGAAGTTGCATTTCTGAAGGCATAACATGAGCATTTGTACCACCTTCGACCCAATCAAGTCCTGGTTTTGTCACTTTTTAGGGAAAATCAAGCCTCACTCATGTTGTGGGGATGGAGGGAGAAACCCTGATAAATGTTGGTTCCATAATACTTTGTAATCCCATGTGTTTTATTTTATGCATTTAAAAACTTTATTCTGAGAAAAGGTCCACGGGTTACCAGACTGTCAAATGAATCCTTGATATAAAAAAGTTGAAGAGCTCCCATTTTAGACCAATATTTTATATCATACTCTCCAATAAACTTTAAATGGATAGATAGCCTGGTTATTAAAGGTTACTGCATAAAAAAGTTAGAAAAGAATCAGATCAGTCACAGTTATGGCTAAGGAGTGAATTCTTAACCAAAGGATAGAGGTGATCACAAGAGATAAAAGAGATTTCAGTTGTGAAATTGAAAAACTTTTACACAAACAAAATCAGTAATAGTACGAAGATAAGTAGAGAAATGATTGACTAGGGGGAAAAGTCTTCGTATCAAATACTTCTGATAAGGGTCTGATAGCTAAGACACTAACCAAAACGTACGTGATCGAAAGCCATTCCCCAATAGATAAATAGTGGAAGAATATGAACAAAGAATTTTCAAAAGAAGAATTGGAAATTATTGACATCCCCTTGAAAGAATGTTCTATATCAATGTAACCCAGATTGCCCAGAGATGTTTTGCCTGTTGTTGCCTATGTATGATTCTAGATTGGTAGAAAGAAGTGACTTAAATGTCTATATTCTTTGATTCAGATATCCTGCTGCTACCCTATGGAAGTTAATGATAAAAAGGCCCCCATATATCTCAAAATATTTGTAGCACTACTTTTTGTGGTAGCAAAGAACTGGGAACAAAGTAGATGCCCATCAATTGAGGAATATTTTTTATGACAGCTATAGTACCTGAATGTAATAGAATACTATTGTTCTGTAAGAAATTACAAAAATGAATACAGAGGAAAATGGAAAGATTGGCATAAGCCAAGAAAATAATATTCATAAATAATTGAAAAATGTCGTCAATGGAAAGACACCAAGAACAAAATGACCAAAATTGCATGCTGGGAAATTGTAATGATCCAGCTTGGCAGGCTGCACTTATTATGTACACACTTATTAAGGTCCTACTGTGTTTGCGATATTGTGTTAAGTGTTGGGAATACAAAAAGAGGGCAAAGTCAGTCCCTTCCCTCAAGGAGCTCATACTCTAATGGGTGAGACATAAAGCAAATAAATATATAGAGGAGGTACCAGAATTAAGAGAGATTCCAAAAGACTTTCTGCAGAAGGTGAAATTTTAGCAGGAATTTGAAGCCAGGAAAGTTAGGAGGTTCAGGAGGTGAAGATGAGAGAGAGCATTGTAGGTCTGGGAGACAACCAGCGAAAATACCTGGAGTCAGGAGATGAGTGCCTTGTACACAAAGGAGGTGCTTCATCTCCTTACTCACAGGGGAGAGTGACTATAGATGTGTAACATTAAAAATAATATCAGACTTTTTTTCTTTGTGTCAGTTTTGTCGAAGTTTTTTTTCTCCTTTACTATTTGTTATAAAGGGATAAATTTTTGGAAAGGACGGAGAAAAGCAGAAATACATCGGGAAATGTAGGCGATAAAAATGTAACAACAAAAATTCATGGAAATCTATTATGTCTTTCTCTACTAAAGATTTACTCATTTAAATGCATTTAACCTGTGCTTATGCTTTTCCCTCTTATCTTTTTAAGTTAGTATTTTCTTGGGGGTATAGAGTGGTGATTTAGATAGAGAGATTGGAAAAATAATTTCTGACAAGCCTGACCTACAGGAGTCATTAACCTTCACTCCTCACTGGAAGTCTCAGAGAAGGTGTAGGTATAAAGGGCGTGAAGCTGCATGATAGTCTAGAGGGGCATGAGATTGGCACAGGCAGAGTTGCTTGTCTATTCTTCCTTCTGCTACTCCTTGAAATGGGTTTGAGACCCCTTAGTTACCCTAAACCTGGTTCGGCCTGTCTACCAAAACGGTTTACCAAGGTATGGCCACTGCTCAGGCTTCAGCTTCTTGGAGCCACAGATGAGAGTTGAGTGGAACAGGTGAACAGCAAAGGTGGAAAGAACCCTGAAAAGGACTCAGTAGCCATCACACCAAAGATACTGGTCCTCCCTGAACACACAGGACTGTGTGTTCGTTCCCATGTTTTTGAGCATGATGTTTTCAGCCATGTTGTTAAATGCTTTCAATGAGGATGAACATGACATCAAGGTCAACTACCATACTGATGGTAAGTTCTTCAATTTGAAAAGGCTACAAGCCAAGACCAAAGTGAAGGGAGGGTTGGTATACGATTTTCTGTTTGCAGATGATTGTGCACTCAATGCAGACTCTGAAGGTGAGATGCAACAAAGTATAGATCAATTCTCTGCTGCCTGTGCTAATTTTGGCCTAATAACTAACACCAAGAAAACACAGGTGATCCATCAGCCACCACCACACCATCCGTAGATGGAACCATCAGTTACAACAAATGGAGAAGTTTTGAATGCTGTGGATACGTTGACACACCTTGGTGATGTACTTTCCAGTGATGTACACATTGACAGTGAGGTTGATGCACACATTGCCAGAGGTAGTTGAGTGTTTGGGAGACTCTGAAGAAAAGTTCAGGAGAGAAGAGGTATTAGATTGACTACCAAACTGAAGGTCTACAGAGTCATTGTGCTGACCTAATTGTTGTATACCTGTGACAGTCTACCAGCACTATGTCAGGAAACTTATTTGCTTCCACTTGAACTATCTTAAGAAGATTCCGAGGATCACCTGGCAGGATAAGGTACCAGACACTGAAGTCCTTG
>JAQQSK010007215.1:0-14083 GCA_028658325.1 Potorous gilbertii
GGTGACCAATGGTAGTGATATGAAATTTAATTAATACAACCCAATAATTATTTATTAAGTACCTTCAAGATACAGGAAAATATTAAAGTAACACAGATTGAGAGTTGACTGATAGAGGTGATGAGTAAATAGAGTGCATGCACTTTCCATAGAAATATAAATTCAGTAACAAACAATGTTCACAGGAGACATTTTGGTTCCCATATGGACAGATTTGATTGCACTTTGTGGGCTCTGTAGTAGTAGGGGTTTCAGGGTACCAGATCTGCATGAACCACAAGAGGGGGCTCCAAACTTGAACTATATCAGCTTGCTTTGAAATGAACATTTATAAGAATTCCCTGAGGATCCAACTTCTATCTAGCTACCAGCTCATTATCAACTGGGAATACATACTCTCCAATCGTACCCTTGATTTTTTTGTAATTTCTGTGATTTTCATCAAATGATAAGATGAATTCCTCCACAATCTGTAGCTTCATTGGATCATCCTTCCCTCAATCTTCTGTTCCTTTTTAATGCCAATCCAAAGACTTGTTCACTTACCTTATCGACCATCTTCATTTACTACAATAGAAACTAAAGTATAATTGTCTTGAAGTCCAAAGTGGCTAGTTATATGACTACTGATGAATTTTTGAATTTGCAACCTCCCCTCCTTATTTTTCATGTCCTGTTCCTCATTTTTCAACACTGGTAATAATATACCCATAGGCCATTTTATAGAGGAGTTTTACAAAATGGTCTAAGGGTCAGACATTAAAGAGCAGAATACCCAGGCACCATCTTGATGTTCTAGTAGAAGTTGCCTCAACTCCTGGCTGGCAGCCAGGCAGAACCTTCTGTGTGATGCTTCCGCAGACTGTCCCTAAGAAAAGTACCTAGGGTGCCCTAGTGGCCAGCTTCTTTGTCTGTTTCCTTGTGACATGTCACAGGAATGCCCAGGTCTTGAGAGTTAGTCACAACTTACTGTATCTGAACATGGAAATAGTTACACCACAGAATGCAGGGGGGTCAGGGGAGGAGACCGGACACCCTCTGTATCATTCAAAAGGAGCCTTATCTAGCTCACCTTAGGTTACCCCTATTAGAAGTCACTCCAAACTCATTTTCTGTTTTTCTTTGATACCTGAGATTTGAAAAATGGAGGAAAAGAGAAATACAGAACTTGAAGCAAAAGGCTGCTTTTAACCTGTGAATTGAAAGCCTAAAATGAGTCTAGAAATAATACAATACAATCACTTTATTTTCTTTTATAGCAAAGAAAATCATGAAGAACGGAAATGATTTACCTGAGGTATATTTTTTCAAGTTCTTCACTTGAAGAAGTCTTCCTTAGCAACCTCAACTCTTACTAGTTCCATTTTTTCCCTAATCTCTAACAACACTTACCTTTATCACCACCCTTCCATTTGTCTCCTAGCATAGCCTCCATATTATTAATGTTTGTGTTACAAGAAGCATCTTTTCTCCTCAAATAAACTGTGATCTCCCTGAAGGAAGAAATCACTTATTCAATTCTAGTTCGTTGAGTAGCAGATTGACATTTCTTTTGATTTCCTTGATCCTGCTTAGCTTTAATTAATCCAAACATTAATAGATCCCTTCAAAGTATAGAGACTTGGGCTGAGAGATGGAGACATAAAGATGAAAAATGTCACAGACCCTGGCCTCAAGGAGTTTTTAATCTAATTTCTGACATGTATACATATAGGCATGGTTGCATTAGGGACTGGACCTGTGATTTGATTGTCCTAAGGAAATCCCAAGGATATCTCCCAATGTAGGTAAGTGCCTTATCGTATGGTGTGTTCATGGGAGACTAGCACCTCTGGTGGGAGGGCTTGCCCGGTCCTTAAGCAGTCCAGCTGTTCATTCAAACCAAGTTGAGGATAACCGACAGGCCATAAACTCATCAAAGAGTTAAGGAAATGTTTTACTATAGTATGTGAAGGCTTACTCTGGCTGAAAGAGCAGAGGAGAACAATTTATTCTGATGGACATGAAGGTGCTATGGAATGCCTTGAGCTTGGTGAGACATCGAAGATGCCAAGCCTGGGCAATCTCCAGTTGTTTTGACTCTTGTTGTGTCACTAGATTTTGATGACTTTGGAGGAGAGAGTGAGACTGACAACTTTGCACAAACCTGCTTCACTTCAACCCAATTCACAAGCAAGTCAAGGCATCATCCATCATCCTCTGTTTTATTCAAACATAATGATCTCTTTACTCCCTTTGAAAATGAACAATAATAGCTCCTTCCTTGAGATTTAGATCTGACGAAGTTGGCCAAGTAAACACTGAGAAGTTTAACGATATGGAGAGCAGCAAATGGTCCATATGGGCCAGACATAGGACTCGGACCAACTTCTTCTTGACTTTAAGACCAGCTCTCTATCCAGTGTACCACAGCTGCCTCTAAATAAACACAATGATGGGTAGAATGTTATAGGTGTAAAGGAGACAGCCAGATTGAGTTTCCAATTAAGATTTTTAGAGAGAGAGGTCATTTTAAAACAGAGCTTTGGGAGAGGCAGTGGGTAGACTTTATAGAACAAGTGACTCCTGAATTGGAATATCAGCAAGGAGAAAGATATCATCAGGTCAAATTGGGAAGGAAATGTGTACCATGTATAGGATCAGTTTGCGAAAGCCACAGCGGTATTACCAGAAAGTTTGGAGTAGAAGAGAATAGCATCTCTTTCCTTGGAGTTGCTGGATGAGTTCTTGATAGATACGTAAGAGTTGGGATTCCTTTCATAAATGGATTGACTGCTGAGGTCCTTTCTAGATCTAAGATTATGTAATTTTGTATCACATCACTAATGTACACCAGAATTACCTTTGCACAAAGTTTCTAAAAAAATGATCCATGATGCTCAAGTTCTACACTTGAATTTCTAATTGCTTCTTGAACATTTCCAACTGGATATTATCTATTAGATAACTTGAACTCACTATGTCCATACTTGAACTCATTATCTTTGCCCCCAAACTACTCTCTCTTCCTATCTTCCCAAATATTGTCAAGTCTCATTATCCTCTCATTCACTCAGATTCATGACCTAGATGTCATCCTAGATTTTCTCTCTTACCTGCACATCTAATCAATTGTCAATTCTTATTGGATCAATCTTGGTCATATCTCTCAAATATGTCTTTTTCTCTCCTTTGACATAAACATCCCCCTCGTGTATGCCATCATCACCTCATGGTTGGAATACTGTAATAACCTGATGAATAGCATCCCTCCCTCAAATTTCTCCCCTACCATTTAGTAAATTAGGATCAAATATAAAAGTTCCCTTAAATCTGGCATTTAAAACCCTTCAGAACCCAGCCCCCTCCTACTTCTCAAAGCTACTTCCACCTTACTCAGGCCACAGATTCTTCCATTTGATGATTCTGGCCTTCTTTCTGTTCAGATGCTCAGTACAAAGACTGCTAAAAGTGGTATTTCCATCAGGTCATGAGGAAACGTTGAATTAACAGTGGGAATCAGAAGCTGATGCCATGAGGCATTCAGAGGCTCTATGGCTCCCTCAGTAGCAACTCATGCCTTCTGGCATTTAAATCAGGTCCCATTCTCCATTACCACACTGTCATTAAGGATCATTTCCCACATTTTTTGTTTTTGAATCAACTTAATTCATAAATATTCTGTAAAATGAAAGTGTTTACACTTTTGTTCTGTTATTAGAATTTTAAAATATATAAATACATATGTACACAGGCACAATATGTATGTCTACATATTAATACACATACATATATATGCATACATGCATATACATACATACATGCACACATATAGCATTGACTATGTTCATTAATTACCTATTTAGGTACCCAATAAAATACTAAGTTTTTAGGATATAAAGAAAAAAGTGAAAGGAACTTATATTCTGTGAAGGCAGACAATTTTATATACACAAATATTTTCCAAATATATGCATAGGGTGATTTGTATGAAGTGGGAAGAGTAACAACTTTGGGAGGGAGCAGAGAATAGGAAAAGCCTCATGAGAGAGGTAGCATTTCCTTTAAGCTTTAAAGGAAACTATATCAACTCAATAAGTAATAATGAAATCCCTATCATGTGCCAGGCACTGTGTGGGCTTTGGGTTTACAATGACAAAAGGAAAATATTCCTTTTCCTCCAAGAGTTTATGTGTTCTAACAGGGGCAGGACAGAAAGAAGTTAATAATCTCCCTGAATGTGTATATGTACATACCAATATAAACATATTTTATACATAGCATATTTGACAATTATTATATAATACAGGTTATATAACCTATTCTTGCATTCTTTCTTTCTTTAGACACACACATAAATATATATTTGTGTGGATATGTGCACACACACATATACATACATACATATGTATACATATGTATGCATACACACATATGTATAGTCTTTGTGGAAGCTGAGGATCAGTAGAGGCCTGCTATAGGGACCGCACTTGAGGTCAGGCTTGAAGGGAGCTGAGGACTATAACACGAAGGGGGCCAGTTAGGCCTAAGAAATACGGAGCACATTTTTCCATTTTTGAATGAGGAATTTCCATGTCAAACGTGTAGAGGAACTCTCCTCTTTCAGATTGCAACCCTAGTACCCTGTCTACTAAGTCATAATGACTGATTTTAGGATTTGTTTTAATGAGCCAAAAAAAAGATTTTCCTAATTTAATCCCTAAACAGAAGTCACTGTGTTGGATAAAACTGAAGGGATTAGAGGGAACTCTGTTCATTTCAAGTGTATTCCTTTAACTCTATCTGTTGTACCTTTGCGCTGACTTACACCAAGTGTGCATGCATGCACATACACACACACACAAGCACACACACACACATTGCTATAAGTGTGGTCCCTCATGTAATTTTCTGTCTGGTTAATTATACTTTGAATATTTAAATCACGGGTTTAGTGACAATTTTCTAGACATATAAAGCATTTTAAAATTTGAAAATCACTCAACATATATTATCTCATTTGAATACCTCAGATTCCCCCCTCTTCTGCCTTTCCCTGTGAGGCAGATGGTGACAAAGTGAAGCAGAGCCCTGGGCCTGGAGTCATGAAAACTTGAGTTTAAATTTGGCTTATGGCATTAGCTGTGTGACCCTGGGCAAGTCACTTAGCCTTTATTTCCTCAACTGTAAAATGAAGTACCGCCCTCCCAAGGTTGTATGAGGGCAAAATGGGATAATTTTATAAAATGCTTAATATAGTACATGGCATGTGGTAAATATTATATAAATGTTTACTCTCCCCCTCTACCACATATTGCCTTGCATATGAAGCTGGTGAGTATTCACTATCCACAAACCAATTTTATGAATGAGGATGCTGAGAATTAGAGGTTAAATGACTTGTCCAGGGTAAATATTAAAAACAGACTGTATAGGAGGTTTTCAGTCTGCTAAGGGCTTCACTCTTTCCTCTGTAACACATTGCTTCAGCATTTCTTTGCCTAGATTATTGTGGAATTAGATTTATTCCAGATTTCTGAAGCAAAATGGGTTAAAAACCACTTTTCTTTCCCATTCTTAAAACAGATTTCTTGTGTTTTTTTTCTCTCCTGTAGGTTTTCTTTCATCGTTCTATTTTCTTTAGTTTTCTACAATCCATGAATAAGCCTCAGTTATCTCTCTGGTGTTGAAAAAAAACTTTAATATTTACAAAGCCTTTTCCTTTTAATGACCCTTATCTACATGTTAGAATTGGGTACACTCATAAATGGGGGTAAAATAACTCCTCCTAGTGATAGGAAGTGTCCCATCTGGAATTCAGTCTAGTTCTCCTGACTCCTGTAGCCTGAGCATTGGCAAGACCTAGAGCAGGACCAAGGACAGTGAGCAGCTAGGTGACACCATAGTGCATACAGTGCTAGGCCTGAAGTCAGAAAGATTCATCTTCTTGATTTCAAATCTGTCCTGAAACGCTTACTACCTCTGTGACCCTCATGACGTTGCTTCACACTGTTTGCCTCAGTTTCCTTTTTGTAAAGTGAGTTGGAGAAGGAAATGGAAAATCGCTCCAATATCTTTGCCAAGAAAGCTCTAAACGGGATCATAAAGAGTTGGAGTTGGACATGACTGAAATGACCGAACATCAAGTACCAGGACATCTTCAGAGGCAGAAGTGAGAGGAGAGGATGGATTAATTAAACACAGAGGTTCTGAGGGAGGCAGGGGATGAATTAAAGGAGAACACACTAGATGATCTTAATGTTTTTTCTAAAGTAGGAGGTCAGTCAACATGCTGAGAAACAAAAGGGGTGGTGGGGAGAGAATTGGGGTTTCAAAGAGAATGACAATCATTTGGCAAATCTGGTAAATAGAAGGTGATCTAGAAAGCTAGTAAAGGATAGAGAAAAATGTCTACCTTTATGGATTCCATATTTGTTTTGTTTTTGATATATGCAATGAGGAAGACAACCATTGATAAGTAAAAGAAGCAGCAACCTGGAATAAATGAGCTTTTGTCACACCTTCTTGTCACTTGAAAATCAGCCACTCTGCCTCCAAAGCAGTGCTAACAATCTTTGTAAATCCTAATGCACATATATCTCATATAATTCTGTTCATCCAAAGTATTCAAATCTATATTCTCTTTCACTTTTCTCCTTCAAACTGATTTTTCTAAATTGTCTGGCATGTGTTCCAGTGTGACTAGGAAATCCTTACCTGACTTGGAGTCAGAAGACAAGCATTTGGAAACCTGTTCTTCTACTGCCTTTCCCATGGTTACCCATGTGAATTGCTAAAATGACCATATTTTCTTTATCTCTAAACAATACTAATATCCCTTGGTAAAATGTTTAACCATCCTAAATGATGGCATCTTCCATTTATTGCTCATTTCCTATTTATCTTCCATATAACTTGTTTGTGTAGAGTTATTTCCATATAGGGGCTAACATTAGATTAAGTTCTTGGAGAACAAGGACCATCTTTATCTTCCTTTGTATCTCTAGCACTTGACATAGCTCCTGGCACATGGTAGATGCTTAATAAAAATGTATTAACTGACTGACAAAGCCCTTTACAAACACTGTCTCATTTGATCCTCACAGCAATTTTTCTGAGGGATATATGTATGTGTGAATATATATAATATACATATAAACACACATATGTACATACACATATGTATATGTAATACATGCACACATGGATTTGTATACATGCATTATATGATAACACGTACACATATATAAACATTCTGTATTTCCTTAGAAGTGACTAGAACATGGTCACAGAGTTAATAAGTTTCAGAAGTAGTATTTAGAACCAACACTTTCCTGATGTTAAGGCCAAAATTCTCTCCACTCAAACACTAGTGAAGCCATTTCTAGACATCTTTTAATCTCTCTTTGGCCACCTCCCCAGAAGGTGCTTTAGACACCATGCTCTATTGGGATTCATCTGCTCTCCTCTGGCCCTGTAGAGTTGCCCCTATCCAATAACTGTCAACAGTCTCAATTTATCCCCATGCATCTGAGAATGGGATGTGAAGGCTTGCCAAAATGAGGAAGAGGAGAGGTATATTGGATACAAGAACAAAAAAAAATACGTTCTGTGTTAATGTTGCTAATTAAATAAAGATAAAATATTAGGACATTAATTTCAGATATTTGTAGCTAAATCTTTAATTAAATGAAATAATATGTCACAGAGCTGCCTCTTTTATTAACATCACCCTTGAAGTGTTGACTTTACTTTAACAAGCTTTGTGAACTTGGAAAACTTATTTTACCTCTCTAAGCCTCATTTTTTCCACCTGTAAAAATGGAATGATAGCTTACTACTGATCTCGCAAGACTGTTGTGAAGAAAAGAACTTTATAAAATATAGCCCCAGGAAAATAAAATCTATTTTTTCCTTCCTTTGTCTGGGAACAAGGTGACTTTGAACCGGAGTTTTTGCCTCTTACAAAATGTACTGGTGAAGACAAACCCAAAAATTATTTTAATGTAGATTCACAGAAGATCAGAACTGGAAGAAACCTTGGACCACTGCATAACAGAGTAGGACATGGTCTTAAAATAAAGAAAATAAAGAAAATGGTAGTGTCAGAAAGGCCCTTGACAGTGAACTAATTGTATATACTCAATGGATCCATCAATCAACAAAGAATCATTAAGTACTAAATGTCAGCATGTGTTTGTCCTTGGGCATACAAAGACCAAATAAAATGATACCTGACCCCAAAAAGCTTACATTCTATTGAAGGCAAGAATATAGACACATGTAGGCAAGAACATAAATATGTTGTAATTAAGAGAGGAAGAAACAACCTTGGGGTACTATTAGGAAGGGGAAAACAACTTGATGAAGTTTCAGTGATAGAATTTTGGATCTATCATGAGAGGACCTGGTAGCAGATCCTGTCTCTGTAGCTTATGGCCCACATGGCCATAAACTACTTATTAATTTCTCCTCATTTCAATTTCCTCTTATGTGAAAGGAGTAGGTTTGACTGAGCAAAGATTCTTAATTTTGTGTCCATAGAACCTCAATAAGTCTTTGGAGAGATTCAGGAGAGTTTGAAAAAATCTTTCTATGCATTTAAATCCAACCACCTTTACTCACTTAAAAAAAAAGAATCTCAGTGATCCTGAAAAGAAGTTCTCCAGGTTTCACCAGACTGGCTACCAAAGGAGTACATGATGCATGAAAAAGGCTAAAAACCTTTCATCTAAATGGTCTCTAAGATCCCTCTGAACCTCTCATCTAAACTAAAATGCTAGAAATAGGAAGGTTTTAAATATGTTCTAGTCATCTCCTTTATAGAGGCCCATAGGAAGTCAAGGGATTTGCCCAAGATTATACAGGCAGTAACCAGATGAGTTGGAACTCAGACCCTCTCCACCGTACTGAGGGCCATAACTTGGTACTGGCTGATGGTGCACAATAGCCAACCTTATGGGCTGAGACATAACAGAATGCCAATTCCTTTTTTCATGTGAAGGCAATTTCTCATATTATGTAATATGTGGAATTTTCCTTCTTTGACTAATAGTTTAATGCAGTGAATAAGGAAGATGAAAACTTAGTGAGAAACTGGATATCCTGCTTCACTCTCTCATCAGCACATGTGGGCATTGCCTCCGATCAGTAGATTATTACTCTTTTCTATTTCTTGGCGACATTTTTGAGTAGCCAGGAGGAATGTCACACCCTTTTATGGGGGTCACTGTTCAAAGAAGAACATTAGAAAGATGACTTGGAGCCTCCTTCACTTCCAAATTCCTCACTCTCACACTCACTTGTCTTCTTCCTTGCTTTACCTGTCTACTTATTTCATCTTTTCCTCAGTCTCCTCTTCGCTCTTGTCAATCCTGTTCAGGCACTTCTGTTGTCCTTGGTTCATCTTCTCTTTTTGGAATCAGTAACATTCAGGGTCAGTCACTTACCCAAAGATTTCAAATTCAAGTGTTACATTGGGATCACCTTAAGACCAAGGATAAAGGAAGCTGACCTATAAAAATAGATACTCCACAAAATGAAAGGTTTTAAGCACCTAGATGGTTTAGTAGATGGAGCATTTGCTTGGAGTCATGCATACCTGAGACCATGTCTTCTCTCAGACACTTTATTAGTTATATAACCTTGAACAAATCATTTAAAATTTCTCAGTCTCATTTCTTTTACCCGTAGAATGGAAATAAAAATAGAACTAATCTCACAGGGTTCTTGTGAGGACCAAATGGTATAATATATGTAAAGTTTGCAAACCTCTTAATGAAATGTTACTTATCATTTATTATTATTTGGTAGAAAAAGATTTCAAATATATGTGCATGTATACATATATACATACATGTGTACATACACACACACATATATATATATACATATATTCAAATTATAAAATTGAAAGGGTAGTCTACTGAAGTAGTCTATTAATGTGCATGTTATAGAAAGACATTGGAGGCTGATTGGATAGGAAAAGAACATAATGAATGACAATTGGGACATGAGGAAGTGCTTTGGATATTCTCAAACTTTTTTGTTCTAGCAAAGCACCTCTGTTTTTACACAGACATCCTCTTTTTAATATTGATTTTATTTATTTTTAGTGTTCTACAATCACTATGATATAATTTAGATTTTTTTTCCCTACCTCCCCGCTACCTCTTCCCTGTCTCCCTGAGACAGCATATGATTTTATATAAGATATACATATACATTCCTATTAAATATATTTTCACTATAGTCATGCTGTGTAGAAGAATTATAATGAATGGGAGAAATCATATAACAAACCAAAACATGATACACACACACACACACACACACACACACACACACACACACACACATGATCTGCTATATTCTGCAATTGAATTCCATAGTTCTTTCTTTGGATACAAACATCCTCTTCCCACTGCTGAATAACAATGAATTATGGCACATTGGTCACTGAATATTCACATGTGGCTGTCCAAAAGGGCAATGGAGAGATGCAGAGGGGATGTGAGAGTTCAGTATTTCCCAGAATCCCAGAAGGTACGTTGAGAGAGAGAGACCTTGAGTCTCACCTCTGCCCTGAGCCATCTTCTCCCTCCATTCTGTTTTGTATGGTGATCTTTTCATTTACTGTGGAAACAAAGTAACTCCTCTGTCTTGAGGAATATCATATACACTTATTCAGCCCTAATCCACTTTCTGACCTCCAGTATCACCTTCCCAACTATCCACTGGGCATGCCAAACTCAACATTGTATAATCACTCTTCTAGATTTATGACACCAACCAATGTAGTAAGAATACATGAATGTTTATGTCCACATCATTGCTAAAAGAAGCATAATATTAGGGAAGAATTCCAAGATAATGTAGCTGGAACAAATCTTTCAAAGCTGGCATGGAGCCATTTATGACTAATATTTGCATCCTTTAGATGATCTAGAAGAAGAAAGAATATCTGAGGTCATCTATTCTATCATATTACAGATGGAAAACTGAGGGCCAGACAGTTTGAGGGAATTAATTCCTTAATGTCACATAAGTGATGAGTTAGACATAAAATTTGACCCCTTATCCCAGAGTCAGTGATCCTTACATTGTGTCATAATGCCTCCTACAAAAAATCCAAATCTGCAGAAACTACTACCTTACAAACTCCCTTATATTAATTCCATGTGAATGACAAGAGATTTTGTGAAACGCTCTGCTAAAAGACAGGCATGTCATACTTTCATAACTTCCTTATGTAATTACTTCAGTAATTTTATCAAAGAAAAGGAAATAACATTAGCCTAGTAAGATCTACCTTGATGAAGCTATTCTGTCTTTTTTTTTTAAATAACCTTTTTTCTCAGGAATGCACCATGAATTATGCCTTTAGTAATCTGATTTTGATTTTTTTTCCAGGAATCAAAGTTGAGATTTTCGTTTCCATATTCTCTCTTTTGAAAGTCAAGAAACTCCTTATTGTATCAGCAAGGACCTTAGAATACCCAGGAGGGCCTGCTGTACAAGTTCTTAGATCTGCTTTTCTAAAAAGTAAGCAACTTTTGGGGGGTCAGTAATCTATTTTAATCAAGTATATATATCATTCACTTAGTTCAGGGGGACAAAGACAGCACCCTGAATTTCAGAGAAAATACCAACAGAAATTACCAATTACAAACACAAAAACCAATGGACAGGTCTCCCAACTATCTGACCATGTAACATCTGGTAACATCATTACCAGAAAGAGAAGTACCAACATCTGAGTTTTCAAAGCCAGGGGTTTCTTAAAATGGCTGCCCAGAGTCTTATCTGGTGCCAGAACCTTTTTTCAGAAACAAAGTCTCAAAGAAAATCTCACCTCAGCATATATACATACATATATATATACATATATATACACACATATATACATACATATATACATATACACACATATACATACATATATGCATACATACATATACATACACACACTCACACACACACACACATATATATATATATGTATATATATATATATGTATATATATATATATATATATATATACACACTCTTTCCAGAGTTGGAACCCCTCTTGACTCAGTGCCTCATTAGCAATCAACAAAAGGTGTGGGTTTTCATACAAAAGAAGCTTCCCTTAATTGTCCCACCTGAAGGTTATACTTTTTAACTCCCTTTACACTTCCCTACCTAGATTTTTAAAGATTGTAATGAAGTTTTGTATCTATTAATATTTATTTGACAAAAATGGAGAGATATGGATTAGATAATACCATTGGGCGCATTCACAAGTGTTTAGATGCCTAGACTCAAAGAGTACATATTAATGAGTCACTGCTAACAACAAATGAGGTAATATATGTAAAATGATTGGTAAACCTTAAAGTGCTACATAAATATTAACTATTATCATTGCTTTTATAATAATGCCATAGCAAAGAAAATGATGGTGGTGGGCAGAATTTAACAAGACAAGATGATGATAAAATGCATTGAGAAGTCTGTATTAGAGAATCTTAGGAATCTATACTTGAACCTTTGCTGTTTCACATTTTATCAATGGCTTGATAGAGACCTGACTAGTGTCCTTGTCAAATTTATAGCTGGGAAGAAAAATAAACATAGTGGATTCAATACCTCCAAAATCTTGATAGACCAAAGGATTCAAAATTCAATAGAGATGAATTTAAAGTATTATACTTTGATACCAAGCAAAAATGACTCCAGAAAAATAAAATGGGGGAGACTCAGAAGACAGATGTTGCTCTGAAAATGACTTGGGAGTTTTATTGGATTGTAATGTCATTATGAACCAGTAGGGTGATTTTGAAAGCTGAAACAGCTAATGAAATCTCGAGTTGAATTAGAAAATGCCTAGATTCCTGGAAAAAGGAGGTAACAATATTATTGTATTCTACCCTTCGGTAGCTAGATGGCACATTGGATAGAGTTCATAGTCTGCAGTCAGGAAGACAAATCTTTCTGAGTTCAAATCTGGGCTCTTTCAGACAGTTACTAGCTTTATCACTCTGGGCAAGTCACTAAACCCTGTTTTCCTCAGTTTCTTCATCTGTAAAATGAGCTGAAGAAGGAAATGGCAAAACATTCTAGTCTCTTGCCAGTAAAACTCTAAATGGGGTTACTAAGAGTTGAAAACAACTGAAAATAACTGAACAACAATACTTAGCACTTGTCAGAGCTCAACTACATCGTCTTGTTAAATTCTGCCCACCATGGTTTAAGAAAGACATTGAAAAATTAGAAAATATCCAGAGGAGGGCAACTAGGATGATGAAGTATGTTGAGTTCATGACATATGAGCATCATTTGAAGAAACTGGGCACTGCAAATATAGAGAAAAGAAAATTTAGGGAAATGTAACAGTAAGCACCCCACTATACATAAAGGGGCCTAGTACAATAGATTTTTAGATCTACATTCATAAAAGGAAAGCAGCTTTCAAGGGGTTAACAGCCACTTTAATGAATCACAGGTATCAGAGAAAATCAAAATCAAAATTTCAGAGAAAACACAGAGAAATCAAACGTCAACATGCATGCTTCCAAGGTGTCTGAACATTACATACATGCACAGTTATCAGAGAGGGAAGCATCAACTTCCAGGTTTTAGCAGGGGAGGAGAGAAGGTGCCTTAGAAACTTCTCAGGCCAAACTAACACTTTCAGTCACTAAGTTCCAAGTAAAACTTCACCTTCAGAGTATTTATACACTTTTTAGAGTCAGAGGGCAGAACCCTTTGATCCAGTGCCTCAATAGAAAAAACAAAAGTTACTTGGGACCTTCCTACAAAACAGCCTCGGCTTCAGAGTGCACAATTCTGATGGGCTGGCCACGTTGTTCTAATGCAAAATGTATGCTTGTCAAAAAGACTATTTTATGGAGAACTCACATGGGGCAGGCGGTCACATGGTGGTCAGAAGAAACAATAAAAGGACACTTTCAAGATCTCTCTCAAGAATTTTGGATTTGACTGTGCAACATGGGAGATTCTATCACAGGACCACTCAGCATGGCATGCCCACATAAGAAAGGGTACTGTGCTCAAGCAAAGCAGAATTGAGACAGTGCAAAGTAGACATAGTTTGTG
>JAQQSK010007216.1:0-14082 GCA_028658325.1 Potorous gilbertii
ACAAATGGGGAGAAAATTTTGGAAACCAAAATCTTGTGAAAATGAATGTAAAAAGTTAAATAAATTTATTTTAAAAAAATACAAAAAAAAAGATAAAAAAAAGATAGTGGCTTGTCATTTCCTTCTCCAGCTCATTTTACTATCACGAAGTCATTGAGACCTGAGTCTGTGGTAGGAATATCCACCTTAATAAAATCACAGATCCATAAAGAATTGAAGTGAAACAGCTTCAATTACATCACTGTAAGATAAGAAACTTCCTAAGGCAAATACTCCTTTGGGTTTCTGATTTACATCCACAGGTCAAGAAATGAAGATATCTTGCAAACAGCACCCTTCCAAGCTTAGATTATGGAGTTCTGCCTGAAATAGGTCTGCTGTCATTCATAAGGTATAATTTATGCATGATTCTTGTTAAAGAAATAGAACTAAACTACATGAAACTGACTAATTCAATGGTCCCTTGAAGTGGGCCACACAACATATGGCCTGACCACCAAAGGATTTGCGGTGACTGTTACATGTTGCTGGCAGATCACATGACGGCAACCTCAAATCCCTTCCACAGGCCATTTGTTGTGCAGATCTGGTCTAATGCCAATAATCCCATGAAAATGTCATGACTTAAGTTTTTACCATACTTAATCTCTTACTAAGAAAATGCCAGAATAACAGATGCATCCAAAAGAATGTAGAATCAGTCCTTAGTGTGAGAAAAAATACCAAAAATCAATCTATGAGTTAATGGCAACTCAATGTAGGAAGTTTGATCAAGCAAAATCATGAAGATCAGCAGAAATAACTTTAGGTCAGTTCTATATAGTTAGTTTTCCAGTTTAATCAGTCCTTTCAACACTAATTTTGTCTGGACTGCTGACTAAGACCAAGACATATTTGTTTTTCCTGAATTATCCAGCTAATTCTTTGCCCATGTTTCTACATTAGTAAATGCTATATAAATCTAGACTTCGCAGTTTGTAGCATCCATTTCAAGCTTCTTTGTGACTGTCATTCTTGGCTGGTATAATATTAAGTTATAACAAAATGAACTGTATGTGAATCAAGACATCATAGGCTTGGTGATAAATACCATTATGGTGTATTAATCTACCTGCTTCAGTCAATAGTACTTATCTTTTCACTGTATCTATTCTCAAGGGCCTACTTGCCTAACAGCTGAATCAGTAGCAAATTCTTTGCATACTAATGACAATCCTTCAAGGATCCACTTCAAATGCTCACTAATAAGTGAACACCTACCAAGAAAGTCTCAAATAAACTTGGACAGGGAGCATTAATCACTTCTAAGTATTCTAAACTTTTAGAAAATAGATCAGTGAATTTAGTTTCTGCCCCAGCAGGACACTGGTGTACGTATTAAATCTGGCCCAAAATGCAAAATATACATCTCTTAAAAATAGTTTCTGATCTAAATCACATATTCATTAAATAATCATATGGAATGCGGAATTCATTAAAATAGACATGAAAATATAGAAAACAATGAAAAGAAAACAACAGCAAAAAAATGAGATCATTGAATAATTGAATTTGCTTTTTTATTTTATGTAGCAGCCATAAAGATCTTTTGCCAGAAAACTCAGTTGGTTAGAATATATGGTTAAATCTTTTCAATTTTATTCTCTTCTATTCAGTGAACATTTATAATAAGCCAAAGTCATGTGCTTGATCCCCATTTGCACCAATGTACTTGGCTTTGTTTCACTGTCAGACATTGAATCTAAAATCTAAGCCAGCTGTCTCCTAAATGTGGATCATTGGTTCAAAAGGGGACCTAGCTAAACTAAGGATGGATTAGCAATTATTATGGTAAGAAAAATAATTTAGAGCACTAAAAATAATTTACCACATATACTTTATGTATATGTTATATATTATCCTACCAACAGTAATATGCTATCATATTAAAATATATGACATATAAGATCTATTTATTATCTATTTTATCCCATTCATCAAATGTTCTATCTTTATAAGGATTGGACAAATTTGCTAAACATAGGTTTACTTTATGATTTGAGATCTGACAGTTCAATCCCTTTTCTTTTTCTTCATAATATTTGTTGATATTCTTGTCTACTTGTTCCTTCATATAAAAATCATCAATTCACCTAATTCTACCAAGTTGCTAACAGTATTGTTATTGGAATTCTTTTAAATCTATATAGTAGTTTGTGGTATTACTGTTGTCACCGCTTCCTGGCCTCAACCTACTCATACATCACAGAATTTCAGAGCTGGCAGAAACGTTCGTAGCCATCTGATCAAACATAAACTGAAAAAAGATTTCCTCTATGATATGGTAAGAAGTAGTCACATAACCTTCCCCTGAATCAGATCTCCAATGAAAGATAGCTCACCCCAAAAAGAATTGGGTTGACTAGGAAACAGCTAAGCAATAAGTGAATTTAACGGAATGTTAATGTATCATGAGAAATGACAGATGTGAAGGTTTCAGAGAAGCATGCAGAGAAAATAAGCACCAGGAAAATGTTATTTCCAATGACCAAACAATGTAATTGAAGGGGAAAAATCTAGCAACAAGAACAATCTAAGTGCTTCTTCTTTACCCTAAAGAAATGAGAAACTTCACTTCTTTCCCTTTGACAAAGTGGGGTATAATAAATGGAGAACAGCATATACACTGTCAGAATTTGTTGATATTTTGATAGGCTTTTCTGAATGTTTTTTTAAAAATATTTTTGTTACAAGGAATAGCTCATTTTATATAGAGAGAAGAATATATTCAGAGATTGAAGGAACATAAAATTGATTTTTGAAATTACTTTAAAAAAGAAAGTGAACCCATCACCTTCTAAAGGAGCCCATGCGTTCATTTCGCTTCTAAATCACTGTATTAGGAAACGGTTGTTGTTGTTTTCCTTACCTATAGGACCACTATACTTTCTTACAATTTATTATGACTCTAGATCCAAAGTGAATGAGACAACTACTTCTCCCCATGGATGGAAATGCTACTCAGATAACTACAATATTGCAAGGAGACTTGAAATTAATTTTATTCTGCCTAGACCCAGAGGGCAAAACTATGAACGATGCCCGGCTGACACAAAGCTGCAGGACCTGGCAAAAACACTGACCAACAGCAAGGATTTGGAAAGTCTCTGGTAGACTAGAACACTAGGCCAAATCAGATGAGATAAATGTCAGTAGGGATGAAGGTAGGTTCCAAAAAATCACCTTTGTAAGAAGATGAGGGAAACAAAGCTAGACAGCCCTTTGTAGAAAAAACAGTCTAGGAATAATGGGACTGAAAACTCAGTATGAGTTGGTGTGATAATTCAGTTCAACATTCATTTATTAGATACCACTTACATACAAGTTACTAGGATTCAAAGCCAAATATGAAAGAGTGCCTGCCTTTAAGAATGCACTTACTGGTACTGCAGCAAACAGAGTTAATGTTATCCTAGGCTACCTTAAGAACTATGTCACATCCAGGAATTAAGAAGTATAAGACACCCCAAGTGAACTTTTCCCTAGTCAGAACACATGATGGAGTATCATTTTCATTTCTGAGCCACACATTTTTAGGAAGAGTATTGATAATATGAAGAGCATCCAGAGGAAGATAATTAAGATGGGGAAGAATTTCCATTTGAAGGAATTAGGTATATTTAGATTGGTGGGAAAATTGTGTTACTGCTTCAGAATTCCAAAAGCTTTTTGAATTTTTTTTTCTTTTTTAAGGCTGAACTTTGTTTTACCTTGTCAAGTTTTTTAATATTGTTAATCAGTGAATATAGTGCAAATCCAAATTCTAAGAAATTTCCATTCACTCTGTAATCATAATTAGATGTGATGAATGACAACAATATGGAAAAAGAATTATAACATGCTGCTTCATCATCACAGAAGGGATATCTTTTTACTGTGGCTGTTTACAAAGGGCTATTTGCTTGGCAGCTGAATCAGAAAAACTTGAGTTAATGAAGGAGAGTATTTTGCATACTAATAACCATCCTTCAAAAACTTCTACATTCAGTAGCTAAGGGCAAATACTTAAAAATAAAGAACACAATGTTATGCTTCCAATGTTATGCTAATTTTTCAGCTGGTGGAATGGGACCCAGAAATATCAATTTTACTGATTTCTAAATGTGGAATCCCAGAATATCAGAGTTGGAAGGGATTTCAAAGGCCATCTAGTTCAACTACTGCTTGAATAGGAATCCCTTTTAAAATATTCCAGATAAATGGTCACCGAGCCTTTGTGTGTAGATCTCCAATGAAGGGAGAACTACTTCCTCCTGAGGTAGACCATTTTCCCTTGGGATAATCTAATTATTAAGGAATTTTTGCCTATATCAAGTATAACTCTAACTCTCTAATTCCAGCTGTTGATATTGGTTTGACCATCTGGGACCAAAACAACAAACCAATTATCTCCTGCACTTTCTAGATTCTTACGTCCCTTAAGCTTTCATAATTCCACATAAAACTGCTAGGCATGGTATGAATTATATGCCCATTGAGGGCCTTTTCAGTTCAAAAATCTCTGGTGACTCCTGAAACAACACCACATATATTGATTCAATTCAAATAAAATCAAGTAAATATTCATTAGGTGTCTACTCTGTTCAGAGCAGTATTTTTTGTATTCTTTTATAAAAAATACTTTCCTAAATTAATAGTTATGCATTTCCTATTTTATATTTTAAAAATGGCAAGAATTCATTAAATTCTTCTGCACAGAAACATGTTTTCCCTCCCCTCATTAAACTATAAGATCCTTGAGGGTAGATGCTGCTTTTTACCTTTCTTTATATCTACAGGGCTAACCACAAATCTAGCATGCAGCAAATGCTTCATAAATATTTACTGACTGAGTGACCAAGGAAACAAAAAAAAAGGCAAAATGGAAAAAACAAAGACAAAATAGACAAAATTTTTGTGCTCAAACTTTTTACAGTCTAATGGGAGTAGGAGGGGTATTACATGTAAACAACTATGTACATAAAATATATGCTGGATAAATTGAAGGTGATAGGAGGGGTGAGAGGGTAAGTCAAGACACTGGCAGAGACATCTTGAAAAAGGTACAATTTCAGCTGAGTCTTGAAAGAAACTGGGGGAGCCAAGAGGAAGAGACAAGAAGGGAGAGCAGTGCAAGAGAAGGAGACAGGGATTGAAAACAGATGGATACAGGTGATAAGTGACATACTTGAGGAAGAACAAGGCAGCCAGTGAAGCTGGGTTGGATTGTAGACCAAATGGAAAAAGGTAAACTGTAAGAAGACTGTTAAAAGCTTTAGAAGCCAAACAGAGATTTTTATATTTGATCATGCAGGTAATAGGGAGCCACTGGTATTTGTGGGGGGGAAAGGGAAGGAAGGGGGTAACATGGCCATATCTGCACTTTAGGAAAATAATTTTTACACTTAACTACAGCATAGACTGAAGGAGATTTTAAGGCAAATTGGCCAACAAATGGACCACTACAATGCCTAGGAGTAAAGTGATGATGGCCTGTACCATGATGACATGGATGGGTCAGTAGAGAGAAAGGGATATAAAAGGGAGATGTTGTGAAGGTAATTCACAGATTAGATATGTGAGAGTGAGAGTGAGGAGTTGAGAATGACACCAAGACTGAGTGCCTGGACAATTAGGATAGGGGTACTGATGGGGTGCTTGGGCCCCAATTCTAAAATCACATTTCTCTTTAAAAATCACGTTTCTCTATGACCTCAAAACACTCTCCCAGGCAGTTTCTTCCCAGCCCAAGGACACAGCCTGCCCTATAAAAACTTCTATCTCTTTTCCTAATGTAGTAGCCAGCTATACCTATAGAATTTATTAGTCTGAACCAACCATGTACTGACTGAACTGTCCATGTGCTGGGTCGTAACAACATTTACTACTCACTGACCAATCATATGTATCCTAGACTTAGACTTATATATACTCCCTTACATTTATCTTGTCTAACAAGACATTGATGAGAGCAACCTGGTATTTCTCAGTCAGTCCTGACTGTTAGTTGACTTGGTGGCGTTTCAGACCTAAAACCAGACCTCCATGTAGCCCTGCCCATTGGGCTATTTCTTGATGAACCCTAAGTAAAATGCCTGTCTGGTAGATACCAAAAGTGCATATTCCTTTAAGAACTAACCATTCCTTAACCACTCCCTAATCTTACCCTGAATCACCTAGTTAGCATATTTGGCACATGTTTCACTATAGAATATCCTATGTAGCCCTCTAAGGTTGCAGGTTCCTTAAGAACTCTTCCCTGCTAAAAAGTATAATAAATCTTTACTTTGACCTCAAAAATGCTTGAGTCCCTGGAGAATTCTTCTCCAGATAGCCTACCCAGGGAATTCCAATGTTGGAGTTCCACTTCCCTGCCCCGAACCCCCTCCAGCCCTCATCAATAGTCAATAGTGAAAGAGAATTTGGGAAGAGGGGAGAATTTCCGGGGAAAAAAATTGAGATCAATCTTGAACATGATAATTTAAGATGGTTATGGGACTTCTAGTTTGAGGTATGCAATTATCAACTAGAGATATGAGACTGGAAGTCAGTTATTCCATTAGAGGAAGTAGCCTAAAGATGTAGAATTCCAATGTGCCAAGTTTTCTGGGGAGGTATTTTAGTATCTTCTCAGTCCTATAATGTGTTTATATCTTTTAAAAATTATCTAGGTATTCATAAATTAACATTAAATATTTGACTAATTTTAAGGAGACTTATTAAGTCCTTCGGGTACAAAAAAAAATCCATCCAATATATTGCAATTGTGTTAGTGAATGTTTTTACTTTTTAAAAAATCTTTTTTTCTTTTCTAGTAAAGTCAAATCCAGGTCAGTACACAGGGATACATGATGAGTTTGCCTGTATCTAGGACTGCTTTAAGACAGACCCAATTATCAGTGGTCATCTCATTTTCTGGGGGTGTTTTTATTTTTGTTTGTTTTTCCCATCGAGTAGCAGTGGCCTACAAATACATTGTGTCAGTTCATATAGAAATATCGCCCTGTGACTTCTTGAACTTTGTAGTCTAGAATAAAACTAAATTCCAGACCATTCTGGACAGTTATTCATGAGTATGTGTGTGTGTGTGTGTGTGTGTGTGTGTGTGTGTGTGTGTGTGTGTGTCCCATGCCTAGGGCTTCATGGAAACATCATTATGGATAAGATGGCGTTGGTGACAACAATCTGAAATGATAGTTTTCTTTTTAGAGGTCCTTATGCTTTAAAAGACTAAGAAAGAAGGTGCAGGATCCTTCTTTTGCTGTCCAAAGAAAATCCACAGACTATAATAAAAATAGCTCATAATATTTGTATCACCGCAATAAGCCACATTAATACTTGATGAACAAAGAATTTTTGAATATATTGCATTTTCATAAGCATTTTTATCCAGTTTAAATAGAAACATAACAGTCAAAGCCAATGAACAGAACACACATTTTCAGAACCCAGTAGGTAGATTTAGAGAGTTTGGTTTATGGCGATTTCTAAATATATCCTTCCTGTCGAAAATATCTTGAGTTAGGTTCACACAGCACACAGACAAAGAGATTGGACAGTAGTAATTATCCAGTTAATTTGACACATGTTAATAGTCACAAGAAGTATAACAGGCCAAAACATTATCTTAACAGTTTACATTGATCAACTAAATTTAATAATTTCTAGATTCCATTTTATTTTGTGCGGATCAAGTAAGATATTTGTAAAGGGTTTATCACAGTGTCAAACACATAGCAGCCTCTAAATAAAGGCTTGTTTCCTTCTCCTTCCCTCCTCTCCCCACATCTAAAAAGCACAAGCAATAAAACAGTAATTTCCATGATTATAATGGTCTACTGTTGCAAATAGGTATTTTTATTTTTAAAATATCAAAATTAGTGAAAGATTTTCCACATTCTCTCTTCCCTAAATAAATTAATAGCTTATTTATTTTGGAGGATATGGTTATATGCATATTTTATTTCATTGATGTAGGGAACTTTCCATGTGCAAATAGTATAGATTAGCAATTTGTAGATAATTTATAGTCTTAGAAAGATTCCTGGGTCACTGAGAAATGACTTATCCATGGTCACAGAGCAAGAATATGTGCAAAGCAAGACTTGAACTCAGATCTTTCAGACTTCACACCAAGTCTATCTTCTCTATCCAGTTTCTCTACTAAAATAGACTATCCCCTTCCCGAAGAAACAGATAAATGATGCACACATGTCTAGTAAAATTCTAAGATGAAATTACTATTTCTGTATGAGAGTTATGCTCACTTGTCCTCTTTGAAAGCTAAAACCGAACAAACTGCAACGTATTTTTATTTTCATATAGGATCTGCATTCTTTTATGATGGTCATTTCTCAGAACAAACACCAATTACTAATGCTCTTTTAAACCAACTATTAATTAATTGACTTTTAAAACTGATATATTTTCCATAAAAAAATCAACATTTGCATTGTAAATGATTCATAAACAACTTGAAAATAAAAACAAACAAAAAACTACTTTGCATCTTACCAGGTGAAGATAAGACAAAGTAATGTAGATATTAAAATCAAAACTTGATTAAACATTGCTGATTGTGTCCGCTGAATGGCTCTATGAAGATCATTCTAAATTAAAAGTAAAAACAGTTAGTTACTCTTGGCATACATAAAAATTACAACAGTTTATATAGTACTTTCTTTCTAAAGCACATAATATTTACGTAGTAATCTTACTGTACCTCTATCTTTTTTGCCACTCTATTGCTGTAATCATTGTTTGCCTAGACCTGGGAGTTTCACCATAGGGAACTACCTCTCTACCAAAGCAGATCAGCAATCGTTCTGCAGATGTCTTAAAGAGTCCCCTGGAGAATTGAGAGGTTAAGTGATTTGCTCAGGGTTACACATTCAGTAAGCACAAGAAGTCTCACTTCAGTGGCCATCTTTCTTCAAACCATGCTATGTGGCTTCTCACATTTCATATACAGGAACTTTGACCATCATAACAATGAAAGGATGTAGTAGGTGACAAAGTACTCCCAGTTAGGAAATGAAACATTAATTGATGCCACCACCAAAAAACTTTTGGAAGGTTTATAAATCTGGTCTTCCTACACCCCTCAACACTTCTTTGCTAATATCTTGGGAATCATAGATTCTTGTTGGACAAATGCTAAGTCTTTTTTCTTTAAAAAAAATTAGATAGGCTATCCAAAGAAAGGGAGGGATAATAGCTTGAAAATACGCAATCGGTTTTAATTTTGAATTGTGATAATAGCTTAACAAAAATTAATTGATTTTTTTAAAACTTCATTTTAGATACCAATTTAACCTCTTCTCCAACAGATCTCCTTTTCAAAAAAAACTCTTCAAATGTAGCTATCTCTTGATTTGAGTCTCATCTCTTAGACTTACTATGCTTTCCTTCTGGGAGAGAGGCTAATGAGTAGAAAAAGGGATGAAAGATCATCATGAACAGGAAAAACTAAGAACAAAAATATTTCCAAAATAGATAATCCAGGAGAAAATGGGCATTGCTGGTATTACACCAACTATATCTCCATTTTAATTTGAATCAATGGACTATTTTTCTTATTTATGTAACTTTTCCAAGTAAAGTAATATGAGTTGTCAGAAGGTTATTTTGTTTCAAATGTAATTTATTGAATCTGTATTTAGTGAAACAAATATTTCCCTTTTGACAATTAAAAAGACAGCCAAAGGACCCTGTAAAATATTCCGCAGTCACTCCCCTATTACATTCCTTAATCATTGCCTAAGAGCTTACATGAGAATCAAGTAACTGCAGGATAGGATTTTTTTAAACATTTGCTCACTTATGAAAACCAAAATGTTCTCCAAAATGTTTTGACAGCCAAAACTTGTATCAGAACACACTTGTTAGGATATGTCTGAAACATATTTGTCTTCCCCCACAAGATTTTATTTTCTAATATAACCTTGGCAATAGCATACTTGTTTCTTCCTCATATAAAAACTCATGATAGATACTACCTATTAATGATCTATATGCCCCCTAGAAATTTTGTTTGCTTTTTTCAGCTACCAAGCATTATTAACTGCTTAAATTTTTAAAAATAAAAACTATTCAGTTAGCTACTTTTGATATGTTTCTTAGATATTTTTCTACTCCTTCTATTTGTGACCAATGTTAGGCAAAAAGGCTCCAGTAAAAGTATCCATCACCAACCTCCTAATTCATCATTTCTTTCTCTATTTCATATTCCTCTTTTTCCCTCCAAGTATTCCTCCTAGGACTCTGAGTTCCCAAAACTGCAATAGACTTTTTTATTTGAAGCCATACATTATCCTTCCTAAACAGAGTGGGTAGCAAAACAGAGTCTATGAAAGAAGGTCTTTAGCTTTCTCCATGAGGTCTTTTATTGCTTTACAATTTTCATGAAATAGTTGGCCACCTATAAATAGAGGTGTCAAACACTTCCTACAAACACCAGTCTAACTGCTTATTTTCTAGTTCTTAGATCCCAAAATTTTGGGGAATAGAGCTTGAATCTAGAATCTGCAATTTAATTCTTTCATGATGAGGGGCAAGTCACTGAACTGCTTCCAGACTCAATTTCCTCATCTATGAAATAGGTATATTATCACTCTCTCTTATTGGGATTTTTGTGAGGAAAATGCATTGTAACCCTGAAAGCTCTATAAATGTAACGATCTGCATCATCATTTCTGTCACTGTTGCTATCTCAGAACATGCTTTTGAGTGTGTATGCAACTTTAGATGACCAACAAGGACAATCAGTCATTAGGTTAGCAGCCTCTAAGATCATCTGAATTTTTTGTACTTTTCCAGGTCAGAGTTTAATTGTGGTTACAGACAAGAGGAGAGACTGGTAAACATTTTGGTTAGAAATTTAGTTTAGTTTTCCTCTAGATGGTCAGGATGGGGAAAACCTTGGCAAAGTCACTGGGCAAGTACATTTTCATCTCAAGCACTCTTGCTTTCCTAATTATTTTTTTTAAACTATTTCAAGACACTAATTTTCTTTTATTTTTGTAAAGTAATCTGTGCACAACAGAAGATATGAAAAAACAATTAAGTTCAGTACAATACGAAAGCTGGAAATTATTTTTAAATTGAATGAATTTGACACTAATAAATTACATAGGAGAGATGGCAAAGCCAAAAAAGAACAACTAATAAAACCCCATAAAACAAGGTGCTAAAACCATAATCTACTTGTGCTTAATCAGAATAATAGTAGCAAATCTGAGACAATGTGTCTTTTTAAATCACAATTTCAGTTTGACTTTATACTTACAATCATATTTTCCAAAGCATGTTTGGCAAGCCAACAATTTAGAAAGACAGGGATGAATAGATTTCTTAAGGAAGGCCAAAATATCTGGAAAATAAATTAAAACTAAAACTTTTTTTGGTCAAAAACAAGACATCAATTAGATTGAAAAGGTGTTTCAATGCAAACAAAGTCAATATTAAGAAAAAATTTTATTAATGGAAGAGCTGCATGAATTTGAAAGCAACATCCAAAATCCTCCCCTCTTATGGAAAAGGTGAGGAGTATAGAGCTAACAGTAGTAAGGAGTGACAGGTAAAAGATAGGTGTAATCCATTTTTAAAGACATTAACATCTCTTAGGGAAATATAAAGTGGAAGAAGAGAATAGAAATTCACCCAATAAATAATGAAGCCTAACTAAACAAATTGTTTTGTCACCAATCTCTGTAGAAAGCTAGCTAAACTCTGCATCTTGTTTTTACAAAAGGTAGAATTAGAAAATGGGACAGAACAAAGCCTCTGTCGCTTCTGTATCTAGCCTTCAAACATTTTGAAAGGCCTTGAATTATCCAATGCTCAATCAGTTTTAAATCTGGACCAGACTTTCATTTAATAAAACCCTAGTTGTTTTGCTTACATTAGTTATTCAAAATGAAAACTATCAGATCTGAGCAACAGCTGGAGAGGTTGCGCAAGAGTTTTATAGCCATAAATAGTCATGTAGCATTGTCCAATTTAGGTCATGATTGAAAGAATAAGAAAAAAACGTATCACCTCATGTTAAACTGCTACAACCCCTAAATTCACAATAAATCATTTTATAAAGAGTTAACAGCTCATTTAAGCTGAAATTCCCTTTTACACATGAGAAAGTATTGGCTGTATATTCATGGATAAACCTAGATGAAGAGAAGAATTTCTGGAAATTTCCTGGTAGTCTCTGTACTGGAAAGAGAATTAGGTTCAGTAAATTATGATGAACAACTAAAAATGCATAAATCAATGTGATTTGTAATGCATAAATTTTGTAAGGAAAATCATGCTATTCTTCCCATATAATCATTCTTTTATGATTGCTGCACAATATTCTTAACATAAATACAATTTCTGTTCTGTTATTGACCCTAGAACTGCATATTTAAACAGTAGTTTTTGTGAATATACAGCTTTTAAGGGGGATGAACAAGGGTCAACCACCCTAAGGGCTCTCTTTCTGGAGAGCTTTATTCTATAACTATAGATAGCATCACCATTAATTTTCATTTAATCACATAATCCATCCAGTTGAAGTCAATTCACTATATTTTTCTTTATCGAAACAAGCATGATATGCAGTCATCCAAAATATTAAATATTTATTATCAACTTTTATCTTTAAAGACTCAGTTTAACTCAAAAGGCATGCAAGGTTTCTTTCTTTCAGTGCACTTACTGAGATAATGAAGGGGACAGCATTAATGATTTCCAGGATAAAGGGTATGCGTAAAATCTGCTCCCAGATATTTCCCTTTTAAGAAAAAAAGAATAGAAATGGAAGAAATGCATACTGAATCCCATCAAGAAAAGAAAAAATAGTATAGACCTTTCTCTGCCTACAATATTGTACATGCTAATATGATGCTGCATTTTTTAGAACTTAAAGTATACTAGCAACTAAATTTGGAGACCTGTTATGAGCAACTTTACTCCCATAATTTTCTGCAAGATTAGGAAATAATGTTATATCCATGGAATTACATAAATACTATTTTGATAGTATTTTCATCCTCCAACATTTATGAGCACAAAACTATAGATTAAAAACATGCCCTACTGGTGGCAGTTCCAAAATGTTATTTAATGAAAACTACATTGGAAGAAACACAAAATAACTTTTTTTTCATATCACATGCATGCAACCATTCAGAGACAGCTATCACTTCTCTACTAAATGTCTTTTCTAAACTGTTTCTCATATTATTGATATATTCCATTTCTAGGCCCTTCAATGTGCTGGCAGCTCTTCTCTAGATGTCTAATTGTATGATTTCAGGCCTGAAAACAATATGCTGCATATGATTACATGATATAACATAATACATGAAAACTGATTTGCAAATCTTAAAGTGCTATGTAAACATCAGATATTATTTTTGTTTGGATTTTTATATTTTTGCTAGAATCTATATTTTCTTCATGATTACAAAACTCCAGGAATGAAAACTCCTTCCACTGTTGGAACTCTGTAATTCATCTATAATTCATAGTCTCATAGAGTGGCTAGGGCACTGAGAAGCGATTTACTCATACTCACAGTGCTAGTATGGGTCAGGGTACTCACACAGCTCTTGACCCTAGTTTTTTGTGATTCCAAGATTGGCACTCAATTCCTTATATCTTTCAATTTTTCAGTTATTATTAGTAGTAGTAGTAGTGGTAGTAGTAGTAAGTAGTAGTAGTAGTACTGGTAGTAGTAGTAGTAGGATACTTAATATTTATTTTGATTATTATTTAGTAGGCCTATAGGAGGCAATTAATAAATTGCTATTTGTTGATGTACTGATTAATCTGGGCATTGCATTTCAGTTAATTCACATAAACTCATGCCTATAACTTGAACTATTAAATTATTGAAACTAAATGCAGAATTTCACATTTACCCATATCAACCACAAGAACATCAATTACCTCTTGAAATTATTAAGATGAAACAAAATAGTTAACAATGTGAAAATATTAAACCAGCATTGACAAATTGCTATTAGAATTGTTTGCTGAGCAAAAAATTGCTAGAGATTTAATAGTTTTATTAGTTTTATA
>JAQQSK010007217.1:0-14080 GCA_028658325.1 Potorous gilbertii
AGGGCAATGGGAGGAGGGAGCAATTTGAAGTCAACACTCAGGGAGGGTCAGGATAAAAACGGAGAATAGCAACAATGGGGAGCAGGATAGGATGGAGGGAAATATAGTCTTATACAACACGACTATTATGGAAGTCACTTGCAAAACTACACAGTTACTACCTATATTGAATTGCCTGCCTTCCCAAAGAGAATGGGTGGGAAGGGAGGGATGGGGAGAAGTTGGAGCTCAAAGTTTTAGGAACAACTGTTGAGTATTGTTCTTTCTACTAGGAAATAAGATATACAGGTAGTGGGGAATGGAAAGTTATCTGGCCCTACAGGACAAAAGAGAAGATGGGGACAAGAGAAGGGAGGGATGATAGAAGAGAGGGCAGATTGGTGATATGGGTACTTAGAATGCTCAGTGCATTGGGGAGGGGGAAAGGGACAAATGGGGAGAAAATTTTGGAACCCAAAATCTTGTGAAAATGAATGTAAAAAGTTAAATAAATAAATTTATTAAAAAAAAAAAAGAAAAGAAGAACAATTTAAAAATCCCCAATGGGATCCTAATTAGAAATTCTAAAAATCAGAGGACAGAATAATAAAGTTGAAATGAGAAAACAATGAAAATAAAAAAATGAAAATATTAGCTGGTTTTATGAAAACAACAACAACAAGAAAATAGGTAAATATTTGGTTAATTTATTTAAAAAATGAAAAGAAAACCAAATTACCAGTAACAAAAATGAAAAGGGTGCACTCATCAGTAATAAAGGGCAAATATTAAGATGACAATTAGGAACTATTTTGCCCCACTATACATCAATAAATCTAAGTAAAATGGATGAATATTTACAAAAGGTATAAATTACTCAGTATTATGGAGAGAAAATAAAGTATTTAAACAACCCCATTTCAGAAAAAAAGAAATTGAAGAAGTCATCAATGAGAAAAAAAATTCCAGGATCAGATGGATTAATGAATGAATTCTATCAAATATTTAACGAAAAAATTAATTCCTATAGTTTGAAAACTATTTGGGAAAACAGGTGAAGAAGGCCTAGCAAATATTTTTTTATGATACAAATATGGTGCTACTATCTAAACCAGGAAAAGTCAAAAAGTGGTAGAAAATTATATACCAATTTCCCTAGTGATTATTGATGCAAAATTTTAAATAAAATATTAGCAAAAGAGATTACGGCAACTTACTATGAGGATAGTAGGATAATAGAGCAAAGGAATCAATCCTTAAAATGATAAGTAGCATCTATCTTAAATCATCAGGAATATATGTATGTAGTGGGGAAAAGCTAGAAGTATTTCCACTAAGATCATGGGTGAAGCATGTATGTCTATTATCACCACTATTATTTGGCATTCTCTTAGAAATGTTAGTTTTAGCAAAAACAGAAGAAAAAGAAATTGAAGGAATTAGAATATAAGAATAGACAGTGAAGACACAAAGTATACTTAGAGAATCTTGAGGAATCGATTAAAACAAAGAAACTACTTGAAATAATAAAAATGTTTAGCAAAGTTGTAGGATATAAAATAAACTTACATAAATCATCAACATTTCTATATATTACTAACAAAGCCTAACAGCAAGGGATAGAGTTTAAACAACTCTAGGAAATACAAAATATTTGGGAATATATCTGCCAAGATAAGTCCAGGAAATACAAGAACAGAATTGTAAAATGCCTTTCACACAAATAAAGTCAGGTGTAAATAATTGGAAAAACATCAGTTGCCCATGGGTAGGTTTAGCTAATATAATGAAAATGATAATTCTGCCTAAATTAATTTACTTCATGCTATACCCAATCAAACTACCAAAATATATTTCATAGAGTTAGAACAAATAATAAAAAAAATCCATCTGGAAGAACCAAAAGTCCAGAATATGAAAAGAATTTCAAGTCAAGCCTGTCTTACCATATCAGATCTAAAACTATATTATATATAGCAGCAATCTTCAAAACTACTTGGTACTGGCTAAGAAATAGAGTGGTGGAAAAAGACACTATTAGATAAACTCAAACTTATCAGATAATGGCTCACTATTTGACAAAAACTTCCGAGAAAACTGGAAAATAGTGTGACAAAAACTAGTCATTGACCAACAACTTACGCCATTTATCAAGATAGGGTAAAAATGGGATACACGCACACACATGCACACATATACATGTGTATGTATGTATTAGACAGAGAGAGACACAGAGAGACAAAGAAAGAAAGAGAGGGGAATTATTTATGACCAAAAAGAGATTGAGAAAACATTATGAAATGTAAAATGGATAATTTGATTATGTTTAATCAAATAGATTTTATGCAAATGATGCTAATACAACCAAGGCCAGAAGAGAAGCAGAAAGATTTTTTCTTTTTTTTGTCACCAGTGTCTCTGATAAATGCCTCATTTCTAAAATATATAGGGAACTGAGTCAAATTTGTAAGAATATGTCATTTCCCAATAAAATGGTCAAAAATATTTATAGTCATTTGAAAAAGTGCTCTAAATCACTATTAATTAGAGGAATGCAAATTAAAACAATTCTGAGGTACAACCTCGCCATAGGAAAATAAATCTTGGAGGGGATGTAGGACAATTGGATGACTAATGACTGTTAATGGAATTATGAACTGATTCAGCCAGCTACTGTGGAGAGTAAGTTGGAACTGTACCCAAATGGCTAAAAACCTGTGCATAGCCTTTCACTGAGTCCTAGAAGATCATATCACAAACAGATCATAAAAAAGGAGAAAAGGACATATACAAAATATTTATAACAGCTCTTTATGTGTGGCAAAGAATTGGAAATTGACTGGATGTCCATTATTTGGGAAATGGTTGAACAAGTTGTGGTCTGTGGATGTAATGGAAATTGTTGTATAAAGAAATGATGAACATGTAGATTTTCAGAAAAAACATGGATGAATTGATACTAAGTGAAGTGAGCAGAAGCAGGAGAACACTGTACCCATTAACAGCCACATTTTGCAATGACCAGTTTTGATAGAATTGGATAATTTCAAAAGACTTGTAATGGAAAATGCTTATCCACATATCCGGAGAAAGAACTCCATAGTCTGAATACAGATCGAAACATACTATTTATTGTCTCTCGCATTTTTCTTTTTTGTGTTTTTTCTCTTTTGTTTTGATTATTCTTTCATTACATGGAAATATGTTTAATATGATTGCACATATATATCCTATATCAGATTGCATGACATCTTGGAGAGGAAAGATGGCAGGGAGCAGGGAAAATTTGGAAGTCAAAATCCTATAAAAGTGAATGTTGAAAACTAAATATAAAGAAATAATTAGAAAAAAATAAATGGAAACAAAAAAAGAAAGGAATGGATTCAAGGTGAAACCATATGAACCACCAATAGAAACAGGAACCTTAAGACATATAGGACCATAGATCTAGAAGGAACCTCAAAAGGCCCCTCATTTTACAATTGTGGAAAATGAAGCCCTAGCCAATTAACTAACACGATAGTATGTATCCAACGGTAGATTTGAACCCAAGTCCTTTGTTCTGACAGTCAGCCAGTGCTCTTAAGATTTGGAGGTAATTACCAAAGTACAACCCAAAGTATGCAGGTAGTGATTGTGGAGCCTAAAATCCAACCTTGATCCTCTGGATCCAAAAGCAGGATGCTTCCTAAGGTAATAGACTCCTGACTGAAGTAGCAGCTTTCAAGCTCAGTCAGGAATGTTGAACTTGTTCAGAGAAGTTTGGAATGTCACTTGGAAAAAAAAAATTCTTGCACGTAGAAAGGAGACTTTGGGGGAGGGGGAGAGAAGAATATGAATGTGTTTAAGCTGACTCACTTCAAAGATGAGTACCAAATTTGCCATGCTCACCCAGGTGAGTGTGTTGCTGTGAGATATGAGCACAGTCATCTTCAAACATTTGAAGGAGAAGCAATAGGAGGCAAATGGGGAAACACATCAAAGTGAAAAGAGTGAATTGCCCAGGGAAGGTGAGATTTCAAGTTTCTTTGCTAGCTAGCATGGGGTGTATAGAGGCAAAGGAGAAACTGCTAGCCTTCTCACCTCTTTGGATTGTGAAACTTTTATTTGAAATAACTGATGCACTGTCCCCTAAAACCCTCACATTCTCATTCTAGCATACAAGTGTTTCTGTAGTATGGTCCAAATCACCACATAAAGTTCCTTTAGGAGAAAGCAAATTGTTACCAGTTGTTTTTTTTCTCTTTTATATATGCCCAAGGAATTGTTTGACTACTAAAAGCACATATCCTCCTTTTTAAGAAGACATACTAATATAGTAGATGAATACATTAAAGAATCTGTGGTTTTTTTAGTTATGGGAAATCCCAGGATGGGAGCTCCCTTTACTTAATGCAGATCTACAAATCAAACTTTTTTATGGCTTAGTACAACATAAAATCTTTTTAGATTTAGGGTTGGAAGGAATTTCAAAAACCTACTAGTTCAATCTTTCAATTTATAGGTAGGTAAACTGAGACTTAAGGAAACTAAGTGACTTTTCAAATAACACACAAGTAGTGTAAGAGACTAGATTTGAACACAAACTTTTATTCTAAACTCAGCACAGCCTACATAAAAAGATGTTAAGGATAAAATGAAATAATGATGCAATCTTGCTCTTAATTAGTCCAAAATAAAATAGGGAAGTTTTATCATGAACCTAAATATTAAATAGACCTTTTGGCATTTCCTTTATGTAATTTATTGTGCTAATAACTGAATAAGGTACAAAGATAAATAATTGTTTCTACCCCTCAAGAATTCAAGGATTGATAAGTCACTTTAATTCAAGAGAAGCTAGTGCAATGCAATAACCTCCAGGTCACATGCCAGCTCTCTCTTCAATGACACCTTCTCATATCCTTTGATTTTAATGAGATCATTCCATCGTCAAATTTCCTCATGCACTTTGTTCAGATTTTAGTTCTGTCCATATTGCATTCTATCTTGAAAAATTTTATTTTTATATGTACTTTCTCAGTCTAACAGGTTATAAGTTCTCCAAGTGCCGAGTCTAATGCATCATAATTTCTCTTTGCAACCCCAGGACTCAGAATGATATTTTGCACATAGTACTTATAGCAAATAAAGTATGTAGTGCTTGCTGAATCAAATAATGTAAACTAGAATATATCAAATGTACAGTGCAACAGGGTATGAAATCATATGAGAGAGAGGGTTATGGATAATGGACAAATCTCTCATGCCTTCCCAATCACCAATGAAATGAAACAGGGCTGTGTGCTTGCTGCCACTTAGCATTGTTTTCAGCCATGTTGACAAATTGCTTTCAATGAGGATGAACATGGCATCAAGGTCAACTGCTGTACTGTTCTTCAATTTGAAAAGGTTGTAAGCCAAGACCAAAGTGTTGCTGCAACGAAAAAAATGGAAAAATTGGTCTAGGAAAAGATTCGGGATGAGAAGAGTTTGTTGTCAAGGATTTGTTGTTGTTTGTTATCCTTTGTCTTCTCCAAATTGTAAAGTGAAATTTCAGTGTGTCTGACTGTGGCTGATCAGACCAATATGAGCTTGGAGTGGTCTACCACAGATTGGGCACAGATAGTGCATGTGAATATTTGAGGTGGATATTCCAAATTTGTGCATCTTGCGATTAGTTTGTACTGTCTCAATTCTACTTTGCTTGAATAGAACCAGTACCAGGTGCTTTGCCACAAGAAAGAAGCATAATTAAATTTAATGCTTCTTTTTCATTTGGAAATTTGGCTAGTGAGGGATTGACTTCAACCTGAGTTTAATAGTTTACTTTGCTTGAAGAGCACAGCACCTTTTCTTATGTAGGCACACCATGCTGAGCAGTCCTGTGCCAGCATCTCCCATGTTGAACAGTCAAGTCCAAAGTTCTTGAGAGAGACACCTCCCAAACACTGAGCTAGCTCTGGCAATGCTCATTGTCAGCTTGCTCATTGTCAATGTGTATGTCCCTAGAAAGCACACTCAGGGTAAGTGAACTTATCCACAGCATTCAAAACTTCTTTTGTTGTAAGTGATAGGGATGGTGTGGTGGTGGCTGATGGAGCACCTGGTTTTTTTGTTAATTATTAGGCCAAAATTCGTACAGGCAGCAGAGAAATCTCCGCTCCACAGGTTGCATTGAGTGCACAATGATCTGCAAACAGAAAATAATGCAAGTGATGGAAAGATCAGTACTCAGAGGAATATTTTGCCTTTCCTTTTACTATTGCTGAGTATATCAGTATTTGGATTGAGCTCTTAATGTATTGTTTGGTGTGATAAGTAGAGAGTCCTCCAGGATGGAGTGTACAGAAAGACTACCTCTGGTGTGAGGACTACCGAGTTCTTTCCGTATTTGGTATCTACCTTGGATCCACCTCACTCTCACCTGGGCCCCACAAAGTTGTAGCATGTACAGTAGCCACACATAGTGACCCAGAGTCACTCTTCATTGAATTGGGCAGGAAGTGTCCATCAAGCATGTGAAGTCTTCACCTAATGGAATAGGTTGAAGAGAACAATTTACATGCTGATAGTCATGAAGGTGACTGAGTTTGGTTATAAATCAAAAGACATTAAGGTCATCCACTGCATCTTGATTTAATTGTGTTGACTCTCTCCTGCCACTGGACTGTGAAGACTCTAGGAGAGTATGAAGCCAAAAACTTCATGGACTTAATTCAACAACTTAATTCAACCCTTAAATTAAATTTGTGAACGAATCAAAAGTTTTGCAGTCAAAACTACATCAAGCTTGTATTCCTGCAAAAAAGAGTTACTGAGAGGCTCATGACAATGTGATTGCCCCTTGCAATAAAGTGTTACATCACCATGATCAGTGCCTATGCTCCCACCAAGATGAACCCCTGAAAAAGGAAAAAATATGAAGACCTGGAGACCCTCATCATCAATATGCCAAGAGGACAAGCATATAATTCCAGGTGATTTTAATGCTAAAGTAGGCACAGACTACCAGATATGGCAGAGAGTCTTTGGAATGAATGGAGTTGGAAAGCAGCAAGAGTAATGGCCATTTACTAATGAAGACATGCATCTCATGACTTTCTCATCACCAACACTGTCTTCTGTTAAACACAAACACAATAAAACTTCATGGATGCACCCTCACAGCAAACACTGGCATTTGATATTGTCACAGTTGTGGGGGTTTAGAGAAAATTGTGTCAACATTTAGCTCCCTGGAGAAATTCATTAGTATTACATCAATTTCATGATGGCATGCTTGTTCTGAATAATAATAATGTTTCCCCAGTCACTAGTGAAACAAGGTTGTGAGCTTGTTCCCATGCTAAAAGCATTATGTTTTAAGCAATGTTGTCAGATATCTTCAATGAAGTTAAACATATAGCATCAAGGTCAGCTACCGCACTGATGGCAAATTATTTAACTTGAAAAAAACTACAAGCCAAGGAAGGAAAGTCAGTGCATGATTTTCTTTTTATTGCAGATGATTTTGCACTCAACTCAGCCTCTGAAGCTGAGCAATGTAGATTCTTTGATTCTTGTTTCATTTCACCAATGTTTCATTTTTGTCTAACAATTAGCACTTATAAAACATTGGTGCTCCATCAATTGGTTATAGCAAATGGAGAAGTGTGGATAAGTTCACTTACCTTGGCAATGCCTATTTCCAGAAATGTATGCATTGTCAGAGCTATCTTAACTTGGGGGAAACTCCAAAGGAAAGTGTGGGAGAGAAGAGGTATGAGACTAACTGTGGAACTGAAGGTCTACAGAGCCATTATTGCTGACCCCATTGTTGTATGCCTAAAAAATCTGGACACCTTGCAAGTTACTGCATTGCTTCTATTTGAATTGACTTAGTAAGTTCTGAAGACCACACATGGTAAGATAATGTACTGGACACTGAAGTTCTTTCTTGAATTAAATGGCAAACATATGCTTGCCTAAAAGGCTATTCTTCTTTACAGAAGAAGTGGATATAAATAAACTCTCAAGATTTCTCTCTGAAGAACTTGTAATTGTCACATGGGTGATACTGGCACAGGCCAGCCCAGTATGTCATGCCCTCATTCATATCAAGATAAGGTGCTGTGCTCTGTGAAGTCACTCAAAAGAAAAACCCCAAAATGTTCATATATTTAAATATTCTGAGCTTATATTGGTCTAATCATCCACTTGACTCTAATATAATGATATCATTTTGGTCCTCTTCAAGGACAAAAGAAAACATCCACCAACTGATGAGATAGTTCACATTATCTTCTATTTTTTCATTCTTTTGGTTTTGTAATTTCTTGATTTCTCATAAAAGCTCCATCTCTGTTCCATTCTAATTTTTAAACAATTATTTTTTTCATCAATGAACTTTTTGAACCTCCTTTTTCTTCTGCATTCTTCTTCTTCATTGGCTTTTGGATCTCTTTTGACAAATTGAGTTAGCTTATTTTTAAAAAGGTGTTAGGTCTTTTTTTTCAGTATTTTTAAGAAAATACTTATAAGCCTTATTTTTTTCTCCCCTTTTTGAGCATTTTCCCAGCCAGTTACTTGACTTTTGAGACCTTTGTTGAGAGGAGGGTATATTCTGGTGACCTGTAACTTCTCCAAGTTCCTCCAAGGTGCACAGTCAAATCTCCTGACCTGCACACTGGTCTGGGATAAACCAAAAACTTTTCTGCCCAGAATCTGCAATTGAATTCCCTCTTCAGAGCCTCCACAAGCTTCACTGCCAGTCAGTGTGTGCTCTTCCCTGGGTGGAGTTCAGGTCTGACAATCAGATCAGTGGCTCAATTCCCCCAGGGGCTTTAGGCAAAGGTCTCCCAGGGCTGCCACTAAGGACTGAGATTCAATTAGCCCTTCTTCCCCCAGGGTCTCTGGGTGGAGGGCTCCAAAACTGGCGGCTGCCATTGCAGTGCCTGGTGCCAGAGGTAACTGTGCTCCCCTCTCCTGGGTGGGACTCCCTCCCACTGACCTTTGAATCTGTCTGTGGCATTTGTGGGTTGAGAAATCTGGGAACTGTCGTTGAGTTCTGGGTTCCTGTCCCTACTGATCCCCACTGGTCTGATCTGTGCTCTTCACTCTGCACATTCTTTTATCTTATCTGACTTTTTTCAAAGTAAATGCCCTGATACCTTCCACTTAAGAGATTCTGTTATACTATAGAATTTTGTGAAGTTGCTATAGTTGGTAGATTATGCTCAAGTATAAAGAAAATTTTGTTAATAAACTGCAAGTTGCTAAAATGTTCAATTGGCTTTCTCCATTTGGAGACTAGATATCACAGGTTGTCACAAATATTGGCGTGGCCATATCTTTCCTTTTATAATTTCTGCAGCAGGGAAGCCTTCATGAGTAAGGTGGTATTTGAACTTTGTTTTTTAAAGGCTGAATCGAGTCTTACTATAATGAAGATTGTGTCTTGGGGTATTTCAGATGATAGCAAACATTGTTCACAATTGGCACAGAGGTTGAAAGTAGTCTAAATTTGGCTTGAATTATAGAATGTTAAAGCAAGTAGTGTGAGATAATGGCCAAAATGCATTTTCAAACCAGACTGTACAGGACACCTTGAATGGTAGACTGATAAATGATAGATGTAAATGTTATCATTGTGAAATTTAGCAGGACTTCATCATTTAAACAAAGATAACATCACATGTGCAAGCTTTAATGCACTACAGAAAGATTATTACTAGCTATTATTTTAGTTAGCATATATATATATATATATATAATTTTAAAGTTTGAAAAGCAAAAATATGTTTTTTTATTTGATCCTAATATGATAATTATGTGAAGTACAAGCTATTAATATCTCCAATTTACAGGCTGAGAGTAGGTCACATGTATAGTTGGGATTTGAAACTCAGGTCTTCCTAATAAAATCCAGCCCTTTCTCCACTGCACCACTTGTTGTTGCTGCTATTGTTAATGTTCGAAACCAGGGAAAACATTTAGCTATCAAAGTTTTACAAAAGCACCATATAAATTTCATTGAGATCTAGAATATAGATTTCCACTATTTAGTCACAAAAAGAAGTTTCTAAGACCAGTGACTCAGATTACTTGATCCAGTGCACTTCTGAGCTATCTTCTGCATATCACTTTTTCAGTTTTTCTTTATTTTATTTTCCATTTTTGCCATGACTGTCCAGCTGAATGTCAGCCAGATATGACTGTAGCTGTAGCTATTACTCTTTTTCTGATGTTTTTAATAGGACAAACGTGACTCATTGAGATCCTGTGAATTGGTCATCTGGTATTTTCAAGGTCATCATTGTCTATATTTTCTGAGTTAGATTACCTCAATACTTGCCACCAGCCTTCTTATATTTACACTTCAAATATATATGAGAACCCATTTTTGGTTGAAAGGGCAAAAAACTCCCCACAGTCAGAGTGAGTATGGAAAACTAAAGATCCTTTGCCCCAGGAAACTGTTAAGAAAAAAAATCCATAGGAAACAGTATGAAAACATGACCATAAAATGAAGAGGAAATATGAAATAAACAATGCACACATTCAAGAGACAGACCAGAATACAAAGGGTACTAATCAAAAAGAACTCACACCTTATCCTACAGAAGAGATTCTTCCAGGACTTATCAACACTTCATGAAAGCAGTTTTTCTATCCTTAGAAAGATATAAAAACAACACCACTAATAAAGCAAATTTTAAATTATCAAGGAAAAAAGACCTCAAAAGAACCGATTTTGTTTGTATACTGAATGGGAAATAATACAGTATGTAGTCAGAATCTATTCACCTCACCTGATGGTAGTCTTTATAGGGTTAGCAAGGATAGTTATATGTTGTGGGTAGGGAGTATGTGAAGGCAGATGCCCACCCTCACATTAAATAAAGGACATTCTACAAATCTAAAATCCATTCAGGCTTATAAATGCTTAAAAACCTGGGTTCCTTCCTACTTTTCTAATTTTATAGTATCTTCTGTCTTCCATGCATTCTTAGATTCAGTGGCACCAGTCTTCCTTGCACATTTCTCCACTCTAGTTTACTGATTATCCTCCATGGCTGGCTTCCCAGATTCCTTACAAGTCTCAGCTAAAACTTCACCTTCTACAAGAAAAGCATTTATGACCAATGCCTTCCCTTCTGTGTTTATCTCTAATTTATCTTATATGCAATCTTCTTCTTTTGTACAAAGTTGCAAGCATGCTCGCTCTTCCAGTGTACTGTGAGCTTCTTGAGAGCAGAGCCTGGCTTCTTACCTTGTAATCACCTGCAGCATGTGATGAGCACATAGTTAACTTGTCTCTTTCCTGTCCTTGGTGATGTGCAGGTAACAGAAAAAATGAAGTTAGCATTTATAGCATTATTTTTATTCTTTTGGCAGAATGTGTCATTCATTTGAATAAAAAACTAACTTCTTAACAAAATCTCTAAGACCATATAAAGACTAAGAAATCCAAATGGTTTTCTTCTTTGGAAGTATGAGGGGGGGAATGTCTCATTGAATTTCATAAACTTCATCCTTAAAAAAAATTTACAGGGTGCTCCACCAACATTCTAGTCCATTGCATCATTGTGGCATGAAGTGACCAAAGGTAAATATAAATAGAGGACAATCCTCTGGGTTGTTGTCCAGGCATTTCGTGTCTGCCTCTTTGTGACCCCATTTGGGGATTTCCTGACAGAGATACTTGCCCAATTTTCTTCTCCAGCTCATTTTACAGAAATAGGCAAACAGGGTTAAGTGACTTAGCCAAGGATCATAAGTCCCACAAGCTCTGAGAGTGCATGCAAATTAAAAAAGGCACATGGTGAACCTGGTGGGATGGAAAGAAAGAACAAAGGATCTGGAGTCAGAAAACCTGGTGTGATTTTGTGCAAATCATTTAACTATTCTAACACTTACCTAATTCCACCTAACCTATCTGTAATATAAGGGATCAATCACCTTTAAGATGCTCTCCCCTACCTAAATCTATGATCTTATAAATTGTATGTGTTGAGAGACCTGACTTCATTAAATTTTAAGAGAAAGCACATTGAGATAGATTGCTGGACCCTGAAAGTCAAGAAGACCTAAATTCAAACCCAAACTCAGAAATTTACTATGTGACTGAGTTAGTCATTTAATCTGTTTGCCCTCAGTTTCCTCATCTCTAAAATATGGATAACAATAGCACATAACTTCAAAGCTTATTGTGAGGATAAAATTAAATAATGCTTGTAAAGCATTTTGCAAACCTCAACTAGTTATTGCTAGGTTGGCTAAAGGGGTGGCATGATTTGTTTTTTTTAAGTCACAGTAAGCTCTTAAAGAGGAAAGCATTTTGTGATCAATGTATTGAGTCACACTGATGAAACTCAAATCTTTGAAGTATTAAAATATTTCATTTTCCCATCTTTTGATCCATCTTCAGATTGGTTAACAGGAACTTAAACACAATTATTATTTTTTGTAGTAGGAAACTCCCAGATGAGCAAACTTGTCAATACAAACTTGGTAACTTTTCCGAAACTTAGTTTTTTAGAGAATTGTCTAGAGTATTCAGGATTTAAATGATCTGTTAACACACAGCTGAATATGGGTCAGAGTTGAGGTTTGAGAAACACGTCTTTCTGGTTGTGAGTTCACTCTCCCATGCATGCTAGCATGCTGTTATCTGCTAACTCATGTCCAAAGAACTAAACTGCAGTTGCAATACCAGGCATCGGGAGTTGTCAAAGCAAAATGGAGGAAGAGCCTCAAGAAAAGCTGATATAAATTCTGCCACTAATACTTACATATTCTAATAAGAATGAAAAGAATGTTCTCTGAACCTCAGTTTATACAATTTTAAATGGAAACAATAATACTAAATAGAATCCACCTCATTGGGTTGTTATAAAAACCAGATGAGATTCTTTAAAGAATCTTGAAAATCCTCAAAAGCAGCATTATCAGTATCATTTATTCTTCCATGTCCTTTTCTATTGGCCTCTGTTTTGGTGATATGCTTGGAGTGACATATATATGTGTGTGTGTGTGTGTATACATACACATATATACACACACATATAATATGTACACATATATAAAAATATACATACACACATACATACAAATATATACATACATACACATACATGTAAATATATTTACATATATATGAACAGCAATGTTTCTGAATTTTGCTATCATGACTCAACTTCCTCTTACCTCTCATTCCTGGAAGCTCCTCTTAGATTCTAGGGTCTTTTCACCTTTTCAACAACGGGAGAGAGTATTTACATACTACTCCACCATCTTTGATTCCCTCTTAAGTTCAAGTAGGTGACACACACAATTTCATGTGTGGGCTGCTGGTCTTAAGACCAATCTTGGGAATGAGGAAGAGGCTGCTGGAAGGCCACATTGTCCTGGGCTCTGTTTTAGCATTTTCTCCACGTATGTCCTTTTCCAGGCAGGAGCACACCTTGGCGTCCCATGCAAACGTTCTTGCTTGGCCACAGTGTCTCCTTGCCTACCTCCAAGTCTTCTAAGCCTCACTTGCCTCTTGGAGATGTTGGGGGTGATGTTGCCCTGCCTGTGACCACTAGTTGGGTGGGATTTTGGCTTTCTGGTTTCATCTTGGAGAATGAGTTAATTATTTTGCGAGTTTACCCTGGAAATACACATGCATATTTCATAAGCAAGTAGACAAGCCAACCCAAAGGACCTCTTCCCTCTGAACTCTTCTTTCTCCTGTGGGGGAGCAGTGGCCACACGATATTTGCCAAGGGCAGAGGCAGGAGCACAACCCACAGGGTAGCTGGAACCAGGGGACAGGAAAAAAAAACTTACCACCACACCATACCACACCAGCGCAACTTGAGGCCTTGCGGAGACACACGTTAGCCCACAGGGACCAGAGAATCTGAGAAAGAGGGAGCAGGGGCTCAAAGCACAGATCCCATTGGCACCACAGGGATGCGGCCGGGGAGCAACCCAGCGAGAACTCGAAGTAATGGCACACATGCCTCTTCGGCAAACGATGGCAGGGCTTTCCCCCTGCCTTCCCATCACCTGCCTGATGGCCCTCCCTTGCTGGAACTGTCACCACACCCATTGGAGAAGACAACGCCTGGCGGGGCAGAGAAAGCAGCAGCAG
>JAQQSK010007218.1:0-14080 GCA_028658325.1 Potorous gilbertii
TCCACTGAGGATGTATGCAACAGTAATTATTTGAATTTGAAGTTTGGTTTTCCTGTGAGAGGAAAATCTATCATTTTGAGCAATTGGTTGTAAGGAACTTTAGCAGTCGTTCTATAGCAGTAACAAGTATAGTAATGACAACAACTTCTGGATGTTACTGGCTTGTTATCAATTTGAATAATTTGTTGGGTTACTTTAGTGAAGAATTGAAAAGCTTAAAAAAAATTGTTTCCCTAAAGGTTGTTGGAGCCAAAGTGGTAACTAATGCTCGTAGTCCAGGGGCACGGTGTTATGGGTTTGTTACAATGTCTACATCCGATGAAGCCACCAAGTGTATCAACCATCTTCACCGAACAGAATTACATGGAAGAATGATCTCAGTAGAAAAAGTAAGTGATCGGCAGTTATGTATTTCTGTGTATCATATAAATGAAAGATCTTCCCTGTTCATCATTTCTGGCCAAATTAATTTTAGGCCAAAAATGAGCCTGCTGGGAAGAAACCTTCTGACCGTAAAGACTGTGAAATAAAAAGGGAAAAATCAGGCAGCGGGGAAAGGCATCATTCCACTGACTCACGGCCTGAAAGGTAAAGGAGTTTTTAAAATGTTGTTTTTGGTATCTTATGGGTTGTGGGGCAGGGAGGAAGACTCGGACCTTTACAGATGTGTCATAGTGGTGTGGAAACAACATCAATAGGGAATTATTGGAAAGTGCGCTTTGTCATGAGATTTGTACTTAGAGGTCATAAGACCATAAGATTTATGGCTAAAGATCACATAGTCTGGTCTGCTCATTATAAAGGAGGCAGCTGAGACCCAGAGAGGTGAGTTAACAACCAAGGGTCACACTGTAAGTGATTAAGGTTCTCGTTCCCCGGTGAGTTCTCTTTCCATAGTTCTGTTGCTTGTTCTCAGGAGCACATTTCCCTTTCATGAATTTGGCATAGTTAGTATTTGCGTTGTAGCTTGCCTTTGCACTCTTTCACCAAGATGATATTAAAAAGACAGGATTTTTTTAAATTGTGAAATTAAGTTATCTTAGTATTTAGATCATTAACTAAAATCATTAAAATTGTACATTTTTCTTTTCACTTTATTTATGAACTGTGATTTTAAAGAAATTCTTGTATTCCCCACACTTCACAACGTCGTCTGTTTTCCACATACTGGCAACATGATTTGTTTGCCATTATCTAGTTTTACTGAAACTCTGAAACTGTGAACCTCTTGAAAAATACTTGTCATGCTCATGGAACATTCATAGTCGTTTTATTTTCTTTTTGTTGCTCTTCCAAGAAATCTTTTAGGAGTAGATTAGTCTTCTTACATCATATTTAGTGATAAACCTTGGGCATTAAATGTGGAACTGCAATTTTTATCATCTTGACTAAACTGCTGCTTGTAGGACAATAAGTGTCAGCTGAATTAGCTTTTTATACTTGGGAACTAAATCTATAATTTCATGAGCAGTTTTTCAGATAAGACTTTGTAGAGAATCTAATGTGGTAGAATATGGGAGCCTGGCCAAATGAAGTGTTTGAATTATTGGAGATAGATTTTTAAGTTCCTGGTGTGCCTGGTGATGTTATGGAGGATACCAAAGTACTCTCCAGGAGCTATAATTTTATCTTGTTGACATGAGAAAACATCTGTTAAACAGCTAAAAGAAATATTGACTATGAATGCCAAAATGCCTGATCTGATGAGGACATGCTGGTGGTCAAGAAGGAACACATACTGGGTAGAAGAAGTGTAATTTGAACTGAATTTTGAAGGAACAGAAGTATTTCATTAGGGAGATAGGAAAGTATAAGAGCAATAATAGTAACAGCCAACATTAATAACAGGCCTTGTGCTGAGCACTGGATACAGGAAGGAGCTCATTCTAATGAGGGACACAGCACAAACAGCTTTGTGCACATATGCTCTATGTATCATAAATAGAAAATAATTAGCAGAGCAAGACATTAGAATTGAGAGGGATTGGGAAAGGCTTCCTGTAGAATGTGCAATTTTAACTGAGACTTCAAAGAATCAGGAGGCAGAAATGGATAGGGCAAGTGTTCTAAGTATAGGGACAGCTGGGAAAAACGAACTTGGAGATGAGAGATGGTGTGTCTTCAAGGAACTGCCAGGAGGCCAGTGTTGTTGGATTGAAGAATCCAGAGGTGAGATGGGTGCAGACTTAAAAGTATGAGGAAGAAGCAGGTTAGGAAGGACTGTAAATGACAGGGAATTTTATATTTGATCCCAGGTATGATAGCGAGGCACTGGAGTTTAGGAAGAGAGAATGGTGTGATGTATTTAGATCCATTTTAATGAGAATCCCATCCTGAAAAAGAGCTGATTTTTTTAGGTACTTGAATCTTACTGCTCTGCTTTTTTTTTTTTTTTTTCAAAGCAGAACTGTGATTAAAAGTGAGAAAAAAGATGATAAAAGGTCTGAAGACAGGAAGGATGAAAAAGACCATGATGAACTGAAACCTGGGTCAGCTGATCGTTCTAGAGCTACCAAATCAGGTAAATCATCTTGAAGATAATTAAAAGGAACTAAATTAATGCAATTAGATGTGTCCAGCAATAAATTGCTAAGTTTTGTTGTTTATAGAAAATTCAGAAAAGAACCCGATGAAAAATCAGGAAAGCAGTTTTCCTTCAGTGTTGAAACTGACTTTAAGAAAAAATTTTAAAGTTTATAATTAACAAAAATATACATATATAATCAATCTTTATATAAAATCTTTTCCATTTAACAGGAGCATCAAATGAATTAACACATAATAAGTAAACATAAAATGCATTTGCTTATTTCCCTTCTAAATCAATCTGAAACTGTTATTTTTGGCTTTTTCTTTAAAGAGTCAGAATTTTTTTAAAAAGTATGGCTGTAGTTTTACAGCTGCTAATAATCTCTGTTTTCATATGGGTTTTTTCATGCAGCCTGGCATTGCCTTTTTTTTTTTTTTTAATAAATTGCAGGAAATCTGAAAACATTAAGGATTACATGTTTGTAGTAAACTGACTCCTGAATTCCTGTTCTCTTTTTTAATAGATTTTAGATCAGTAGAGAGTTGTTTAGGACTAGAACAATTATCTTAACAACAATGACATTAAACTTGGTTTTATAAATTTTATATAATTACAAGCATTTAAATTAAACATCTTATTAAGTAAAATATGTACTGTCTTTTTTTGCTATCACATGTGCCTCCCTTTCCATGAAAGCATAAAATAAGGTGAGGTGGGGGATGGTCCATGAGGTCCAGAATCAGACCAGTAGTAATTAAAGGTACCCCTGATAACTTTGTGAGCTTCATTGTGTGTCAGTATGTGTGTATGTGTGCATAATTCTACACTACTCTGGATCCAACCCTACTTTAGAAGCATTGGAATATTTTCCACATTGTTACATGCTGGATTCTAAACATTTGTGATAATTTATCTGAGGTGCAATCTAATGTCGAACAAGTATTAAAGATAGCTGGCAAGTATTGCAAATTTAATCAAGTAGGTTACTTGTGGAAAGTAGAATTGGATTGTTTTGCTTTAGGGAAAGAAAACAGATTTTGAAGCTTTTAATATCCCAAGATAAATGTAGGGGAAGTGAACATATCTATTTCACTTTGTCAGTCTGTGCAGGAAAACAGCAGTGCCTTGATTTAGAGAACATAGGCTAAGATTCTGCACCACTCTTAAAATGTGTGGGAGGAATAGAAATCAATAGCTTTGTTATCTTAGATTCTACTATGACATTGTGAGTAGTAGTAGAAAGCCACGGGGTATATGTATGTGCTTCTATTCAAAGGGACAGATCATCTTACTAGAGAAACTTAAGTTTTTAAATATGGTTGTAGGGGCTTTTTTTTAATCAAGTTAAAAATAACTGTTCTGTAATTGGCTATTTTTGAGATTCAGAACATGAAATTTTAAATCTAAAAATTGGAAGTGTTCCAATCTTAACATTTCTACTATGGTTATAAGAAATATTAAATATTTCTTGAGAACAATTTCAAGTGATAAAAATTATTTTTAATGACAAAGTTGAGAATTTTAAGCAAAATTTTGAGAATTGAATACTAAATCATAGAAAGTTGGAAGACAGCAACATAACCAATGTGGTTTTGTCATCTGAAGGAAGCAGAGGGACAGAGCGGACAGTTGTAATGGACAAGTCGAAGGGGGAACCTGTCATCAGTGTGAAAACCACAACCAGATCTAAAGAGCGGGTAAGTATTATGTCTGCGTCCAGTTTCTCTGTGAGGGGCATGTAAAAATACTTTAGATATACATTATGAAAATTATTATTTGATCTCTTAAATTAAGAGCGCCCTAAGGCACTTTTACATTTTATTTTTTGGAGACGTAAAGAGGGTAGGCATGTGTTGGTTGGTTTTGTGTATAATGTGTTTAAATGCTCCAGCAATGATGGGGGATGACATGTGAAACTGATCTTTTAGTATGTTCATCTAAAAAAATCCAAAACTTTTCTTTTTAGAGGGCAAGGGGAGAAAGTAGAGATGAGAGGCTTTTGGTGAAAGCCTACGGGGAAGGTTATGATGCAGCACAGTTGTCTTAGAATAATCCTGGGTTAAGAAAATTTAAACAAATGGTTGTCCTTAAGTGCTCGAATATCATGAAGATTCTTTCTTAACTATATATTTTCATGTTTTTAATGCAGTACTCCAGTTCCACTTTAACAATCCATTTTATGAATCATTCAGCAAATATAGATCATCCCAATACATCCTTTTCTTTTAACTGAAATTATATGTACCTACACAAAATTAAGATCTAAAACATGTTTTCAAAATATCTGCCCCCATTTTGCTGATACTTCATCAGACCACACCTCCTTCTGTGAAGTAAATTGACACAGGAAATACAGCTCACCATTGCAGGGGAAAGGCACAGACTTTCCAAGTTAAAAGGTAAGTTTTACTCATTGGTTAATTTAATAGCAGTTTAAATTTTTTTTGGTTAATTTAATAAAGCCCTATTAAATTAACCAGAAAGTAAACTAGAATTCCTTTTGAAGTTGTCTTCCATACTATCAGATGGTGTGCTGCATTTCCTGTGATCTTGTGTTCTACCCTAAGGTGTTTAACATAGCAGTGTGCTATTTGATTTTTTTTTTCTATGAAGGCAGCTATGACCTTTTTAAAAAAACAAAACACCTTTACACATTGTATCTAGAATGGTTATTAAATTAGCCATAGTAGCTGTACTTTTTCTTAGCTAATTCTCATGTAAATTGATAAGCTTTGAATTTTCAGAGAATGTCAGGAGTAGGAGGATTTGTGCAAGTTGATCTTCCCTCATTAGAAAGGCCGTTTGTGTACAGCAATGTTGTGTTTCTTCTTAAGACTTTTTTGTCCAGTTCACAATTCCTAGTAGAAAAGTGAAAAATTCGGTTAAATAGTAATTAGTAAGTTTAACTACACCTCATATCAAATCATTGTATTTCTTTTATCTAGACATATCCTGTGTAAGTAGGTGACTGATCTCTTAGAAACTGATTTTCTATTGAACTATAACAGTATTTTGTCCCAAAAATGTTACTGAAGGAAAAGATTGGTTGCACTTGAGTTTTCTGACATTTCTGAATTTGTTTTTGTTTTTATTTTTTCTTTTTGAATTTGAAAGCCTGATTTTTTTTCTTTATGTGAATTTTCAGGCATTACCTGAAACTTATTTACTAGATTAGTGGACTGGATTGCCTGTGGGCAACTGCATGTACTCAGTTAAACTCCTTTAGATTTATATTGTACTTATATTCACATCTTTAAACCTCTTATTCAGGAATTATGAGACTTCATATAAGTTAAATGGGATCTTAGTATGATTCAGATACGGATATTTTTATTGAATATTTTCAATAATTACACTTTTGAGATTAATTTTTGAAAAAAAACTTTGGTAAACAGAGCTCTAAGAGTCAGGATCGAAAATCAGAAAGCAAAGAAAAGAGAGACATTTTGTCGTTTGATAAAATCAAAGAACAACGGGAACGAGAACGGCAAAGGCAGCGAGAACGAGAAATCAGAGAAACTGAAAGGCGTAGGTGAGTAGAGAGTCAAAATAAATTAATTTGACTCTCCCTTTTCTCTCCCCTCAAGTTAGTTTTTTCCTCCTCATTATTTAGAGAGAGACTTCAATTTCATTTTTCATTGGACACTTAAATACATTCATCATGTTTTTAGCACCAGCAGACCAGATCATCAACTCTTAGAGGCTCTTTGTTCCAACCAGTGCCTAAGCAACCTCCTCTCCTACAGCATAGCTAATAAGTGGGAATCCAGTAAGGGGGAGTTTACTGTCTCTCAGGGGAATCCATTCTGTTTCATATCAGATTTTTAATCTTCATATTTTCATCTGACAGAAGAGAGGAGAGTAAGATAAGTAAATTGGGACAAAGGAGTTCCATGGAGAAATTGGAACTTGGTCTGTGCAACTTCATGTGGTTATTACTTTGATGAAATGGTCCCTCAGCTAGACCAATCAACAAGCATTATGAAGTGCTGATTATGTTCTAGACATTATTCTAAGCTTTAGGAATACAAAAAAGGGCAAATACAATCCCTGTCCTCGAACTTAGGTTTACTGTCCCTAATTTTGACGTCATCTGATCACTGATCCTGAAGCTATTTTCAGAAATGAGCAGTTTGAACAGTCATAGTTTCCTTGTACTATGGGAAGGGGACAGATCATTGTCTGTGGTACTGTAACAAGTCTTCACTACTCAAAAATTCCCTTGCTTCATTAAAACACCCTAGATTTAAGGGTAGGGGAAAAGATTTATAGCTTTTGATTATCACATCACCCTAGGGTCTAGGCTTCCTATCTTATGTCAGATTTTAATCATCATTTAATGTAACAAAGAACTTCATACCTAACATATAGGAATACTTTAAGCTGGATAACAGGTTGTCTTTTTAAAAACAAATCTTGAAAGTCTTTTTTAGTAACTATGGAAGTTACTGCCTTTTATTTCCCTTAGCCTATTCCCCTTGGCATTACATAGTAGAAAAACTGTTAAAGGAGACCTAGAGAGACCCAGCTCTAATTATGTGAGCAAGTAATTTTATCTTCTCAGCCTTGATTTCCTCATGGGTGAAATGGACATAATGCTTTATTATACATTGTATGATGTAACTGTTGCAGAATTTGTATGAGGAAGAGACCATGTGGTGTTTTTAGGGATATCAAATTAGACATAAAGGACTTTGTAAAAGATAGCCCCTCATAGAACATTCAGGTACTTGGAAATGAACATTTCTACTCTTTGTGTACCAATTTTGCTTATCGGTGTGATTTCATTATATTTATGTCTTATAAAATGCTTGATATAGTCTTGTGATTATACTGGTTTTCTTTACAGCCTAGGAAAGTGAGACTTATGTGACATGTGGGGCTTTTTTCTAACCAAACCCAGCACCTATTCTACTATCACAGCCTTCTTCCGAACCTTTTCCAAAAACATCTATTTCGACTTAGAACTATGATTTTTTTTTTTTTTTGGTGCTTTAGTGAATATTTTTTTCCCTCAATTCTCTTTAGTTCATTCTGTAACTTTTTTTTGTCTATTAAATTTTTTTGACTCAAATTGTGTGTGGGTCAGCATTAGGCAAATGAGTATGATGATACTGCTATCTTCTGACTAGTTGAATAGGACAAGCAGTCAGTGTTAAAAAAAAAACATTTTTACATCTTTAAAAGTTGGAGAAAGTTTACTTTGCATGTTAATTAACAGTTGAGTAGTGAGGTTATCCCTTGTTGAAAGAATTGTTCTTTCTGAAATTGTGAGCTTAAAGAGGAGAGTCCTCACTCAGGAACATCTGTGTTTAATCAGAGAGCGAGAGCAGCGGGAGCGGGAGCAGCGCATTGATGCCTTCCGAGAACGAAAAGAGAAAGCTAGGCTACAGCGGGAACGTGTGCGCCTTGAGTGTCAGAGGCAGCGTCTCGAACGAGAGCGAATGGAGAGGGAGAGACTAGAAAGGGAGAGAATTCGTGTAGAGCAAGAGAGGAGAAAAGAACAGGAACGGATCCATAGGGAGAGAGAGGAGCTTCGGCGCCAGCAGGAGCAATTACGCTATGAACAGGAGCGACGGCCTGCTCTTAGAAGACCTTACGATGTTGATTCAAGGTAAGAGCAGCTGCTTTTGTGGAAGGCTGATTAATCATGCCTCATGTTCTTGCTTATGCATCATTCAGGCGCCAGGGATACAAAGATGACTGTGACATAGGCCCTGTTCTCAAGGAGTTTACAATTTAGAGGAAAGACAAACACAAATATCTGATGGGAAGTGGGGGTGGGATTAATCCAGCCAATCTTGACCTCACATTGGTTTGTCAGGCTGAGTTTTTTGGAGAACATTTGAGTTGGACCTTGAAAATAAATCAGTAAGATTCCATTTGAAAGGTGGGAGATGTTTATTTTCATTTTTCTTTTAGCATGTATAATTGAAAGTTGGTTGAAGTAGAGTAACAGAAACATTGGTTTCCATCTTGATACATTGTTTAGAACACGAACACATCAGTAACCCATAGAAATTTTTTATTTTTTATGCCATGAAATTGTTGAGTGATTGATTTCTTTTGGATTGAACTCTCTGTAAGCGTTCTTAGTCATTGATACTTTCTGAAGGGTCTTAACTGATCCTTTTAAAACCACTCTTGGAATTGAGAAGTACCTTAAAAAACCTCAGTCCCCACTTGAAGGATAATTCCATTGCTTATACTAGGGAGTTTCTCCAGTTCCATTACTTGTTAAGAGGTTTTTCTTGAAAAACCCCCAAATATCGATTATGCCTAAATTGCTTTGATGGCCTCAGTCCAGGACATCCTTTGTACAGCTAAAGAAGGGATGAATTAAAGATATTAAAGAAACTTTTCCATGGATTTAAAAGTAAGTTTATTGTTCTTCAATGTAGCATTGGCACTAAATTGGTAATTATCACTCTACTGCCTGTGAGTCTAATTTTCCTGTAAAATTCACCAAAGATAATTGGATGGTATCCTAATGTATATTTCCTACTCTAATTCCCTTAACTTTTATAGAAAACTTGGGAGGAGGCTCAGTTTAGGGTAGGTAGACATTCAAGGTAAAAAGTCGTACTTTATCATTCCAGGATAATCAGATATTTCATTTCACTCTTGTTGGAACACATGCAGGGATCAGGGTATTAACTGGCTTGATACAATTAGTTCACAGCAGTCTTTTTCTTGAGATTGTTAAATTAGAATGCAGTGGTGCCTCTTGGCAGTTTGAGGGGTTTTAATTTATAAGATCAAAATGATGATGATTGAATGTGCAGAGATTAGCCCTGTGGGACATTTTAAATGAGACGTGGTCTAGAGAGAATGCTTTTTCTTTGCTTTTTTCTTTTATTCTTCATAATTTAAATACTTTTTTTGGCGGGGGGGCACATGAACAGACGAGATGATTCCTATTGGCCCGAAGGAAAACGAACTGCTCTTGATGACAGATACCGATCTGAGTTTAGCCGACAAGATCGTTTTCATGATTTCGACCACAGGGACCGGAGCCGATACCAGGACCATTCAGTGGACAGGTTAGCTCTTCTCATTCCCTTCATGTTCAGAAACGTAGGCTCATGTGTTTAGGTATTTCATTTTCTGAATGCAGCTATGAAAATTGTTCCTTGTAATTGTGCTTTACTTTGAGAACATGTTAACCAAGAATTTTGACCTGCTGAACCTGTGATCCCTCCTTAGATGCAGTAAACAAATTTGGATGTCATGTACAAGTTTCTGAGAAAACTTACAAAATCATAGTTTCAAAGCTAGAGGAAAGAACCTTTCTCATTTTGTAAAAGATTGTTCTTTCCTTGAGCACAGGAAGTTAATTTCTATTAGAATCTAGATCTCTTGACTCATAGTCATGCACTCTTTATATACAAACCAAGATGTTAGCCTGACATTTTGATGTTTCCTTTTAGGTCCATCAGCCCGCTAAAAAGAAATCAACCCCAATTTTCAGGAAATATTTTAAATTTATATTAAAAAATTTATATTTGAGTCACTCACATTTACCCACACCATTTCATTCTTCCATAGCTACTCCATGTTTTTTAAACTTCCACATTTTAATTTAAATCATCAAGTATTTCTCTTCCACTATTACACTCAGGGTTCCTTCACAGATCTAGCAAAGAGAATAAAGTACAAGGGGCAGAGTATTAGGATCTAGATTTTGGGAGACTGGTCATACAAGTCAGTCCTGGTTGTAAATAGAGAATATGCTTCCTTTGTAGAATTAGTTCCAAATATTCCATTTTGTGAATCCTATAGCTCTACTTTGAGCTGCCTTTCTTTTGGCCATTTCAGTGCTCATTAGTTCTTTTACCAGAGGAAAGAAAGGAAAAGAGATGAAAGGTGAATTACAAGGTAGTTTAATTTTATTATTGTTAGCTTGGGAAAATATTAGGTAGAAGAGAGTTGGACTTGTTAGTGAACAATCAGAAGTTTTGGCACTTCTGTGGATTTTGTATTCATCTGGGCTATTTTTGTTCCCTCTGACCACTTAATACATGATCAAAGTTCTGTCTCAGTAGTGTCAGAGATTTGAGTAGGTAGAGATGGTTGTGGAAGATTTTTGCAAGGGTATCGAAGCATTAGTCTCTTCATTTTTCTCCCTGGAAAATTGGTTAGAAATGAAATCTGTACCTTGTGGGAATAGTGTCAGATTTCACTTCAGAAATTTGATTTAGACTTCATGAGAATGATAGAAAGAACTACCCATTGGTATTTTAATAATTGTTTTTGTTTCCCAGGAGGGAAGGTTCAAGGTCAGTCATGGGAGAAAGAGATGGGCAGGTGAGTTAAATCTTGAGATCTCCTTCTAACACATTCCCTCTCCTTCGTAGTTTAAGTAACTTTTAGACTTGAGCTCCTGATGGTTATTAGTCTGACAGAATGAGTGACAGGGTGGGTGTGGCACCAGAGCCCTTGGCTTGAAATCACAAGACCTAGGTTCAAAGCCAGACTTCCGCATTCATTAGCTCTGTGCCCTTGGCTCGTCATCTTCATTCCTTTGGGAATTAAATGTGGAAGAGGAATAATAATACCTGTACCACACGCCTCATTGAATGGGGTTGGGGAGAATGCAGCAGGGATGGGGAAAGAGTACTTGAGAAATCAGTCACTATAGAGAACCAAAATAACGTGAGAATCTGGTTTTTTTTTTTTTTTTTCAAAAACTAAGTTATTGTGTACAAGTACCTGCCTCTAGACATTCTAGACATGGGTTTAGGGGAGCAGGTACTAAAAAAGTACGGCATGATGTCTGTCTTGAAGGGGTTCAGTATTGTGAAGAATGGATATACTTGTGAGAAAGTTAAGAGTAATGTGATAGTATATTAAGGGCCAAGTGAATATTTTATTAGGTTTTATAGAATCATAGATTCAGAACTGAGAGAAGACCTTAGAAGTCACTTGAATCCAGCCCCTTGTTTTATAAATGAAAGAACTGAACCCCAGAGAGCTTAAGTAATATACCCAGGGTCTTATAGCTAGTGTAGGGTGGGATTTGAACCCAGGTATTGCTTTCAAGCCCAGTGCTCTACTGCAGCGGTGTCAGACCAAAATAGAAGTGAACACTCATCTGTAGATCAGGATCTCTGTGGGCTGCATGTTCACTTAGTTTAAAAATGTAGTATTGGTTATCTTTATCCTACTGTAATTTTATTCATTTTGTCAAATATTTCCCAGTTACATTTTAATCTGGTTCAGGCTGTGATTGAGAGTTCTGCAGGCCTGTAGACTGCGTGTTTGATACCTCTGCTCTACTGCACTGACTCAGCAGATAGAGTCCTGTGAGTTTTCTTACCTACCAAACAGTCTGAATAGTGCAGGGTAAGAAGTGGGTGAGTGCAGTAAGTCCTCCAGAGCAGGGTTTCTGAGGATCCAAGGGATGTGGAGTGTATAGCAGTGGAGTATGGAGTGCACGAAGATGGCCAGAGTGGGCTGATTTAATAGATTAGGCTGTGTTTGATTCTTTTAATAAGTTAGTCAATATCAAATCAAAAGATTTAGGAAAACATAAGAGATTTGGTTCATTTCTTTGGTTTGTCTTGAATATTTTCTAGATCCATGGTTCATAATCATGATAGTGATAATTTTCATTTTCACAACTATCTTTGTTACCAGAATGTTCTTCTTTCAAGGAATTGGTGGTAGTCTAATAGCAATGGCTATTAGAACCAAAATACTTTATATTGATCACAAGGTGTGTCAAGGTCCAAATATAATTTTTGTCTCTTTTGATTTGTTAACTTTTTTCCATTGAAAGATGAAAAGGTGCTGCCTCATCAATAAGTTAAGTCATGTAATTATTTCTTGGTTCTCTAAAGCCATAATCTTTAAATAGCTTGTTCAGCAGAACAGAAGTAAGAAGTTTTACTAGTTAGTTGAGAAGGAAGTGTTTTTTAAGTGCCTACTATGTACCAAGCACCATGCCAAGGACTTTATAAACGATATCTCATTTGACCCTAATAACAATCCTAGGAGAGTGATGCTGTTATTATTCCCCATCTTAGAAATGAGGAAACTGAGGCTGAGATATTAAGTGGTTTGCCCAGGATCACTAAGCTAGTTAAATATATGAGGTCAGATTTGAATCCAGCCTCACCATCCACTGCACCACCTAGCTGAAAGGTCAGAAAGTAAGTTTTAGAAGTAGGGTGACATCCATGTGCCTATGAGCTGGAGTGTTAAAGCAAGAGGTGGGGGCCAAGAAGGAACATCTTATTTTTCCTCTTATTAAATGTAGATGTTATTTATGAAAGAAAAGAAGTTGGGAGTCCTGTAACATAGTAAGAGACTAAAGCTGGGTCCCCATTAGTATGAATAGCAGATCCAATGGCGTGGACTTATATTTGAATTCACACTGCATGTTTCCACATGATTGGAACCATTTGTCATATTTTACGTAATTTTGTCTTTGAATGGTACCAATTTGAATACACATGGCCACTTGACAGGATTCATTCATACTCTTTGGGATCTAGCTGCATAAAAAGAAGTGTTCCAGCTGATGTCTGTAGTGCAATAGTAACGAAATGAATTTTTAAGCTAAATCTTACATCTTAACTGTCAGTAACAGGTCTATTCAGTGAAACAACTTTGAAGTAATTAGCAGAAAAAAAAAGGTGACAGGACAGTGTTTTTCAGCTGGAAAAGGACTGAACTTAAGATTAAAGTTTAAATCCTAGCCCTCATACTTACTATCTAATTTGACCTTGGGCAAGTTTGTTCACCATTTTGACTAGCAATTTCCTCTTCTTGTACATAGGGTTGTCATGAGGAAAGATAACTTTCCCAAGTTAAAAACATGGTACAAATGCGAATTAGGATGGTGTTTAGTTCTTTATCAGTGTTACATAGCAATCTAATGAACAGGAGAGCATTACTGTGTTACTTCTCTACCTTTCAGCACTATGCAGATGATCGCCATGGAGGACCAGAGCGCCATGGACGGGACTCCCGAGATGGGTGGGGCAGCTATGGTTCTGACAAGAGAATGAGTGAAGGAAGGGGGCTACCTCCTCCACCACCCAGGTTAGTAATGTTAAGGAGAAAAATTACACACCTCAGATATTTTTGTATAAGGCTGGCCATCCTAAATCTCTTAATGATTCAGTGTTACAATTTTGCCTAGAAAAATGTTACTCAGTAAGGAGCAGCCGAGCCTCCTTGATTTTGGCAAATCTTTTTTTTTATTTTAGCTGCTTTTTTATGGAAATCTGTGTAGGTGTATATACACCTCCCCAATTTCTTGGAATATACTGAATATAATTTTAACCATTTCTTGATGGTGATGAAAATTATAGTTTGCATTTCTTTTGCACTTTATGCTTTACAAAATGTTTACTTCACTATGAATCTGTTAAGTAGGCAGTCCAAATATTGTATCTGTTTTGCAGATGAGGAAATTGAGTCTTACAGATGTTAAATGATTTGCCAGGGTTAAGGCAGCTGAGACTTGAACCCGGGTCTTCTGACTCCATAATCTAGTTCCCTTTCTAGTACTCATAGCCATCAGACCTTTTCATCACACTT
>JAQQSK010007219.1:0-14078 GCA_028658325.1 Potorous gilbertii
ATCTGATGACAGAATCAAACCTCTGAATATATTCCCTCTTGACTTGTCAACTTCAGGTTATGGCATACCTTCAAAGCAATCCTCTCATTATGTCCCAATCTTTCTCTCCAGTGTGGGAATACAGATACACACACACACATATATATTTCTATATGCGTATATATATATATATATATATATATATGTATATGTGCATGTACATTTATGTATCGGTGTGTGTGTGTGTGTGTGTGCATGTGTAATACCTGCAAGCAGATAGCAAATATTTCTGTGAAAATATGCCTTTGTAGAATTTGGCCAATTTATGAAACCAGGTGTGTTAATGAAATCTAGAAATTATTGTGACAGGTGTAAGATAAATGCAGAGCAGGACCAATTTCAGCTATAAAGTTAGTTTTCAGCTTTATGACTGATAGCTTTGCATTGTTCTTCAAATATAAAGTTCAACTCTGGACTCATATAGAGATGTCAGTCCCTTAAATGCCCAGATTACGGACAAGACTAACTCTCTGACATTTAAAAATGATTCTGCCCTTTACTCATTGCGAACATTTTCATCTCTTGTCATATCACACTCTAAGGTAAAATTTGGACCCGCATGACTTTCAGATTTAGTGCAAGATAGACAGTCTTGTACCAATAAATCTGCTGCATCCCCTAGCACCATCCTAGGAGATCTGCTTGTATAGCCTTGGCAGGATAAAATTAAGGATATGGAGAGAAGTTTCTATTTATAACCACTAAATTACATTCTATAAAGAATAGTGACAAGTTAGAAAGAATAGTAGTAGAGACACCCAGAAAAATCTTAGCAGATTATATGGGTATTTACAATATGAGATAAAACCTATGACCTCCAATGTCTCCAAAAATATGAAAAAATAGAGATAAATGAGGGAAGGCACTGATCACTGATGATATAATCATAATTCTTAAAATAATGATGTATTTGATCTTGTGAATATAAGTGATGTTTGCTTTAGTTAAACACAAAACTAAAATGTGACTCATTCAATAAGAACAGGATGGAAGGAGAGAAAAAAAGTAGAACTGCGTATTTGAAAGAAATAGTCATAGATACAGAGATGATTGTTGTCTAGTTAGCTAGATGATGGAGAGACAAAGACAGAGACAGAGACAAAAGGAAATATATATATATATAATTTATATTATATATATACATACATATACATACGTACCTACACGTACATATAGATGCAAGTGTACATAGATATACCTAACTATAAAACTATAATTATACATATATATGTATATATACATATAAGACTATACACGACTATGACCTTGTGTGTGTGTGTGTGTGTGTAGTTTCTGTTGAGTATTCATTTCCTTCTCCCACTAGTTCCTCCAGGACAAAAAGACTTCATGTTTGTTTCTCTCAACTACTAACCCCGGTGCTTAGCACAAAAAGTTGTATTTGCTCAAGATTTCTTTTATGAAGATTATTGATACAGAATTGTAATATATAGAGCATGAGTTCTCAATCTGGGTTCCATAAGCATATTTATCTTTTATTTACTATTTTGATTCTGTTATTTCAATCAATCAGGTTTCTTTTGAAATATATGCTTTATATTTTATCTATTTAAAAACATTTTTGGAAAAAAATTTTCCACAGGTTTCACAAGACTGACTGTCAAAAGGGTCCAGATTGCAAAACAAAAATGTTAAGCACATTTTATTTTGAGCTGAAAGGGAGAGAGTGGGAAGGACCAAATATTTATTAAGAGCCGGCCACATGCTAGGCACTATATTAAATGCTTTACACATGTTATCTTATTTAATTCTCACAACCCTGGGGTGTAGATGTTAATATTATCTTTGAGGTTAAATAGCCTAGATTCACCCCTCTAGTAAATGTATGAAAGTGGATTTGAACTCAGGTCTATCCTGACTGAGTCCCAGCATTCTGCCCATTGTGCCGCCTGACTACCTCTAGGCACTTATTCCCACCACTTCATCTTGCAGATGAGGAAACTGAAACACATAGAGGTGATAGCATTAAGGTTGACTCTAGATTTTATGGGAAAATATAGGGTAAATCTTAGAAATTATAGCAAATAGTGAACCACACAAAAGTTCAGTTAGGTGGATTCAAAACTATTACCAAGTGATTGAAAACCTGAACCTAAAAACTAATCTATAATAATTGATTGTCAATGTCAGATGCATTAAGCCAGTGATAGTGTCCAGAACTAAGGAAAGGACAGCCCTACTGTGCTCTCAACTAGTCAGAGAACACCTAGAATCTTTGGGTTTAGTTCTGGATATAACATTTAGAAAGGATATTTTTAAACTAGAGATTGTTCAGAATTGAGACATGGGAGTGGGGAAGTCACTCAAACCTAGACCATAGGACCATCAGTTGAATGAATTGGGAATCTTTTGCCTGGAGAAAACAAGAAATATGATAGTTACCTTCAAGAATTTAAACTGTCAGTTGAAAGAAGAGTTAGACTCATCTTGTTGTCCCAAAAGGCAGAACTAAAAGCAAGGAGCAAAAGCTGCAAATAAGAAAATTTGAGTTTGAGGTAAAGTAAGGGAAAAGGTCCTAACAATTAGAATTATCCCAATTACTGCTTTGGGAAGTAGTTGGTTTCCCCTCATTGGGCTGTATGGAAAGGCTGTATGACTGCTCACCAGAAATGTCATAGAGGGATTCTTGTTCAGGTGGAAGTTGGATCAGATGACCTCTGGGATCGCTCCCTACTCCCCACTCCCCCTGGAGAGTCAGTAATTCTATACTTCAGAAAATTATGATGATCTCTTCACAGTCATGCAAACTTTTTTGATGGGAAAAATAACCCTTTGTCATAGCATATAGCCTATTATAGGCCCATTTTCTCCTTAACAATTATTTCTCTATATGCCCCACTTGTTCTTTTCCTTGAAATTTCTCTCTCTTTTTGAAATAAATAGGAGAATCCAATTGGCTTTTACATTTTCAGAAGACACTGAATTTTCTACACCTAAACCCAATCATCACTTCCAGGTGGAATATTTTCTTTCCAGAAACCACATCAGCGAATTTAGAACTGCCAGCAGAAACTCAATGAAATAAAAGACTTCAGAATGTATTTTCAGTATCAACAAAATACAGTCAGTATCTTTCCATCCACCTCCCACCTTAGTCCAACATCCATTAATCCATACTCAACACAGGAGAGCTCAACAATTGATAATATATTATATATATTATATTTTTATATATTTATATATATATTATATAATTTATATATATAAAATTTTATGTATATAATTAATAATATTCCACTGAATCATTAAAAGAGAGTAGTTAGTAACACACGTTATTGAAGAAAAAGAAATATGTGGGGATATAGAGGAGTGAAGCATGTGTTTAAGCACAGATCCTTTTCCTAATTCAAATATTTTTAATTTTAAATTAATATTTAAATCGATAAATATGTTCCATCACTTTTACTGAATAAGTAACCCTTTTGGAGAAATTTAAATTATGCCTCAATTTTAACAGGAAATGGGAGTATGGTTATAAATTGTTTCTTAGTAGAATACCTTGGTAGAAATATGAAAGATGAATATTCACATATACAAATGGTATTCTAAAAAGTAGGACGAGTGTGGGAGTTAGCTTCATGAGCATCCAGAAAAAACAATTTACAATTTTATGTTTGAGATAAACTAAACCTACACATACACACATGCATAATACAATGTATGTACTAGTATATGTAGACATATATCTACATGTGTTTATAAATATTTGTGCTTAATAGTAGTAAATGAGAGCTAGCATTTATATAACATTTTAAAGTTTGCAAAATTCATTCCAAATATTTGCTCAATTTATCCTCACAGTAACTGTGATAGAGAGGTGTTTTACTTAAGACAGAGAGAGACCAAATGACCTGCCCAGGGTCATACAAAAAGTACAAGTATGAAGTTAGATTTAATTCTGGTCTTTCTGACCCAAGGTCCAGTATTCTATCCACTGTGTCACCTAGCTGAAGATATTTTTGTGTACATGGTATATTTTTATCTATATGTAAAGATATATACCTAATACCAAATTTATTAATTATGTATATATAGATCAATCATATACGTGCACTTGTAAATTTGCACATACAGACTGTATATGTGTACATGCATTGTGTAAATATGGGTATATCTATATCTGTTATGTTGTTCAGTTGCTTTCAGTTGTGTCTAATGTTTTAAGATTTCATTTGGAATTTTCTTGGCAAAGTTATTGGAGTGTTCTGCCATTTTCTTCTCTAGTTCATTTTACAGATAAAGAAACTGAGTCAACCAGGACTAAGTGACTTGACAAGGGTCACACGGCTAGTAAGGGTGAGTGTCTGAGGCTAGATTTCAACTCATGAAGATGAGTATTCCTGAACCCAGACCCAGTATTTTATATACTGCACCAGAGAGATCTATAGATATTTTCAGTAAACATAGATATAGATAAATTGATATCTTTCTAATAAAAATCTAAATATCTTTCATAGAAATAATTACATATACTTTTCTTATTCCATGAAAGCTGAGAATTGGCAATCAGGAGCAGTACAAGGAAGGATAAAGATTTCCTCTCAACTAAGTTGTGATTGAAAAATTGCAAACATAAGGACCTGAAATATGTTCACCATTTCATCTTCATTTCCCAAGGCAGGCCTGTTCCTAAGTTCCCAGGTAGGTGTTATATTTTACATTTCAAAGAAATTGAATAAAGTCTCCCCAAATATCTAGAAAGGGTTCTCTGAATTTTTAATGTGAATGTCACTTGCTGTAATGTAAGAATGTTGTTGTTGCTGCTATGTAATTAATTCCTAAGTTGAAAAGGCAAGCAGCCAGTCACTTTTCTCTTGAAATAATAGTTTTTATTTTTTAATTCATCTCTAATCCAAGTAAAGCAATCCAAATAATCTCTTTGACCCTTTTCTCACTGACTGTACTTCCAGTTCTATTAGTGTATTCCAGACTCTCTCTCTCTCTGTCTCTCTCTGTCTCTCTGTCTCTGTCTCTCTCTCTCTCTCTCCATATGTATATATATATATATATATATATGTATATATATACACACACACACATATATATATGTATATATATGTATATATATATATATATATATATATATATATATAATATATACATATGTGTGTGTATGTGTGTATGTGTATAAAGTGGTTATCCAGTTCTTCGGAAATTTAACATTTGATCTTTGCCACAATAATGTTCTTAGAAGGCAAGAATGATTGATGACACTGAATAGATCATGAATGAATGAATGAAAAATTTGTTAATTGCTTACTATGCTCAAAATGTTTGTATGTAAAGGCATCACCTCCCCTATGTCATGATGCTCTTCAGCAACGGACAGTCAACAATGTGCTAAATATTGGACATATATTTATATCTCCATAACAGTTCTTGGACATTACCCCCAATTTATTTTGAGGCAAATTGTATAGCATATAGAATGCTGGATTTGACAGTATGGTTCGACTGAACGAAAATTGTATTTGGATTGAGAGAAACCCAGGTGCAAATCCTCATTGCCACTCATTATCTGAATAAATTTAGTCAAGTCACTTAATCTTAACTATAAAATCGGAGAATCAGATTACATGATCTCAGTTGTCTCTTCCAGTTCTAAATCTGGCACACAAAATGCTTAATAATATCTCTTGTTAACTAAGATGAAGGTTCAAATGTGTATACTATTTTAACTCTCTGAATTGTTTTCTCATTTGTAAGACTACTACCAAAATGCCTGTTGTATCTATCTCACAAGTATCCCACAAGGTTATTGTAAGACTTATATAAGAGAATGAAAGAACACACACAGAAGTATACATATATGCATGTAGAATTGTATAAATATATATATAGATATACATATATATACACACATACATGCATGTACACATGCCATTATGTGTATGTGTACATATGCATATATATATACACACATGCTTGCACACACATATATCATAGCTTAATTCAGTTCCTATGAAGCAGTGTTCTAAGTTTCAACTCCCAAGCCCATCTAATTCCCAGGACTTAAACCCAAGGTGAGTGTTAGACATGAAAGTTGGGATTACATTTTAGAGAAACTGAGGTAAACTATGTATCAAATATCCTTTCACTCACCAGAGACTGGGGGGTTATGAAGGAGAGGATTGAGACCCACAAACTGTGGAGTAAGTTTGTATTTTTGTAATTACACCTCAAAAGTTAATGTTTCTTTGTAAAAGCTAATTATACCATTAGTGGCTAAATGAAAATGAGGTGCAGGACAAATCCTACACTTGAGGGAACATCAGCAGGAGAGGTGGAGCCATTGGCAGGCATATAAGAAAGATATCCCCAAACCCTTTAAAGGTACCAAAGAAACCTGGGAGAAGAGTGAAATGTAATATGCCTGGCCTTAGGTCAATATGGGTCAAGGTAATCAGTGATATACATCCCAGATATATGAAATATAAATGGAAAGTAATTGCAGAGGGAAGGTATTAGCAGCTGGAGGACTGGGAAAGGCTTCTTAGAGAAGTCATGGTTTAAGCAGAGGTTTGAATAAACATAGTAGTTGGGAGTAATGAGACAGAATATTCAAGGAGCAAGTAGGTCAGGGTTGTTGGATTATAGGGTATGGAAGGTAATGAAATGTAAGACTGGAAATGTTGAAAGGGCACAGATTGAGAAGGTATTTAAATGAGAAACAAAGGACTTCGCATTTCATTTTGTGGGTAATAGAAAGTGGCTGGGGTTTAATAGAAAGGAGACATGGTCAGGTTTAATGTAGGAAAATCACTGACAATAGGAAGAGACATGAGAAAGGGAGTGAAGTTAGAAGAGTATTTTAGTGGTGTAGATGAGAGGTGATGAAGGTCTACCCCATGGAGGTGGCTAGACAGAGATAGATAGAGAAATAGATATTCAGAAACATATGTACACATATATATTTATATATATTTAATGTGTCTATGTACATACACATATAGGCATGTGCATACACATGTGCATATATGTGTATATACATATATGCCTATCTATAGATATATGAGAAATTTGGTGGAAGTAAAAGCAATAAGTTTTGAAAACAAATTGTATATGTGGGCATGAGGAGGTGATGATGATATATAATTTGTAAGCCTGTGTTAAAGAAAAGATGGTGATATCCTTGACAGTTATAAGGGAATGGAGAAAATAAAGAAGGTTGTGGTAAGGGGGAATAATTTTTTGATAGGTTTGTAAAGTTCACAGTTCATCTAATTTAAGATATCTAAAAGCTATTTGGTGACAGAAAAAAATTCATAGAGATGATTATTGAACCCATGAGAATTGATGAGATCAGCAATAGTATTGTTGCTCAGTTCAGTGTTGTGTAACTCTTTGTGACTCTATAAAGTAGGCATGCTAGGGGCTTCTGTTCTCCACTATTTCCTGAAGCCTTTCCCAAGTTCATGGTTTCTGTTTACATGTCCCTACTTATTCATCTCTTTCTCTTCCATCCCTTTTCTTTTTCCCTTCAAACTTTCTCAACATCAGAGTCTTTCCCAATGACTCCCATCTTCTCATTATGTGACCAAAGTATACTAGTATCAGTTTCAGTATTTGACTTCACATTGAATAGCCTGCATTAATTTCAAATATTAACTGATTTGATCTCCTTGCTAACATCCTCTCAAAAGTCTTCTCCAGCAATACTCTTTGAAAGTGTCTATTCTGCACTGCTTAGCTTTCTTTTTGTCCAATTTTCACAGTCATACACTGCTAACAGAAAAAAAATACATAGCTTTGACTATACAGACCTTTGTCAGTAAGGCGATGTCTCTGATTTTTAGCATCTCGTCCAGGTTTTCCATAGCTTTTCTTCCAAGGATCTAGCATTATTTTTTTTTAATTTCATGGATGTAGTCACCATCTACAATGCTCTTTGAGTCCAGGAATATAAAATCTGACACCACTACTATTTCTTTTCCCTCTACGTGTTAAGAAGTGATGGTACCAGTTTCCGAGATCTGAATTTGTTTTCCGTTAAATTTCAAGCCAGGATAGAAACTTTCCTCTTTTACCCTCATCAAGAAGCTTTTTAAAAATTTCTCTTCACTTTCTGTCATCAAAGTGGCATTATCTACATTTAAGAAATTATTGATATTTCTCCCAGAAACCTTAATTCCAATTTTTGATTCATCCAGCCTACGATTTCATATGATGTATTCTGCATATAAGTTAAATAAAAACTGGCAATATCCAGCCTCGTCATATTCCTTTTCTAACCTTAAGCCAGTTGGTTGTCTCATGTGTGGCTCTAGCTGTTGCTTCTGGACGTCAGAGACAAGAAAGATGATCTGGTACCCATCTCTTTGAGGACTTGCCCCATTTTGTTGTGACCTGACAGTCAAAGGCTGTTTTGTTTTGTTTATTTGTTTTCTGGAATGCCTTTGCTTTCTCCATATTCCAGAAAATGTTGACAATTTGGTTTCTAGTTCCTTTGCCATTTTGAAAACCAGCCTGCTCTTCTGGTCTTTCTCAGATCAGCTATTGCTGAAGCTTAGTTTGCAGAATGTTTGCTGGTGTGTGAAATGAGAGCAACTGTTTAATAGTTTGAACATTCCTTTGCATCACAATTCTTTAGAATTGAGACATAGACTTAGCTTTTCCAACCCAGTGGCCACTGTTGTATTTTCCAAATTTGCTGACATATTGAGGGCAGCATTTTAACACCTTCATCTTTTAGGATTTTAAATAGCTCAGCTGGAATTCCATCTCTTCCACTAGTCTTATTGTTAGCAATGTTTCCTAAGGCCCACTTGACTTCATTTTCCAGGATGTCTGGCTCTAAGTCAGTAACCACAACGTGATTAGAGGACAGTTAAGATCTTCCTTCAATAGTTCTTCTGTATACTCTTGCAGGCTCTTCTTCATCTCTTTTACTTCTGTTCAGTTCTTACCATTTTTGTTTTTTATCATGCACCTTTTCCCATAAAACATTCTCTCGATAGCTTTAATTTTCTTGAAGAGATGTCTTATCTTTCCCATTCTATCATTATCTTGTTTCTTTGCACAGTTTCTTTGAGAAAATCTTCTTATTTCTCCTTGATATTCTCTGGAATATCATATTCAGTTACATATATTTCCCTCTTTCTTGTAGAGGGTTTTAAAGAGAAGACAGTCTAAGACAAGACTTTGTAGTACACCCATGGTTAATTACTAAATGAAGATATATCAAAGAAGAATGAGGGGGAGTGTCATAATCCCAGTAAGAGGAGATCCAGGACACTGATAACAGTATCCTGAAATTCTAAGAAGAAGAGAATATTCAGGAAAGGGAATGTCAGAAGTTTTAAAGATGTCAAAAAGTATGAGAACTAAGCAAGAGTCTTACTGGTGCCAGCTTGAAAAGCTGATTGTTAAATTTTTAATGGGAGCATATGCACCTTAGAAAAACACAATTTCTGTAGAAGCAGTTCATGAATTATTGTTTTGTTTATTTCTAGACTTAGTGAAGAAAATGTAAATAATGTAGATTTAACTTAAGTATATGTCATGTAACCATTTTTGAGCCAGGAGATCTGGTTGTTGAACATTTCCCATAGCATATCCCAGGAGAAGGCCATTTTCAAGAGATCCTTGGTCATTTTAGAGAGAGTAGTATTGGTTGAATTATGAAGTGGGAAAGCAGAATATATTAGAAGAAAGTGAGAAGACATGGAATGGAGGCAGTTTGTATAGATGGTTTTATTAAGGTGTTTAATTGGGGCAAGGAGTGATAAAGGATGATTGCTATTCAGAAAAGGTTGTAGCAAGTAAGGATTGCTTTTAGTTGCTTGCTTTACCTTTTTTTTGTCTTGTTTTTAAATATTACAGACATATGGAGATATTTGTAGGCATCAGGGAAAGAACTAGACAGGGACAGTCAAAGATTAGATTGAGCATCATGATAATGCCAGCAGCAGTCTCATGGGAAAAACGGAGTGGGGGGGAAAGAAATCTAGAAAACCAGTAGAGGAGTTCTCCTAAGTGGGAGAATGAACTTCTTGTCACATAAGACAGGCATCAGTCTTTTACTTGCATGGTTGAGGCTCAGAAAATTGTAGTCACCTATTCAAAGTTGAAGAAGAAATTAAATAGAAGATAGTATTTTTATTCATGTTCTCTGACTTGAAATCTCTGGTTCTTTGCACTGTGTCACTCTTTACAGGATTTCCTAGTAATATCTTTTAAGATTTAGTTAGATTTATTTTAGAGCAAGTGATATATAACTTGTCTCCAGGTCTGTTTATGAACTCTTTCCAGGTCTTTGAATTAGGAATTCTACTTTGCTAGTATAACCTGCAAGGAGCCAGACTCATAAGGAGACATATGAATAAGACTACTAGATTTGTACATCATTAATGAGCTTAAGTCAGTATACGCTATATTGCATTGTTAATGGTCAGTTATAAATTAAAGAAGATTTTAAACCTAGTTTTGTGAGTTACTGCACATCTGGTATGTTTAGAGTTTCTGTTTCGTATGTCGTTGCTTAAGGTCAGGAGACTAATCAAAATGGGCTATAGCCATAAGCTGCCTTTGCTCCCAAAACTGAATCTTGCATTGAAGAAAATCAAAATACTCAGAAGCAGATTGAAATTAAGTGATAGAAATGGCTGAGAGAACATTTGTGATTCAAAAACATGCAAGTAAATCTCATTATTAATACATTTTTCATTTCATAATAATAGCTCATGTTTAAAAGGCACTTTTTAGTTTTCCTAAGGAGCAATGTTGAACAATTGATATTGCTGAACTTGGAGTCATAAAGAATTGTGTTCAAAGTTCACCTCTACATCTGTTGGTTGTGTTATCTCAAACGAATCATTTAACCTCTCTTTACCCCAGGTTCAGTTTTGGGAATAATACAAACTTAATGGGAAGGGCTTGGGAAGCCACAAGTGAGATAAAGTATGTAACTTTCTTTTCTAATCTGAATGGCTTTAAGAAAGCAGATGGATTTAGAAAATCTCTTTGATCTGATCTTTCCAATAGTGTCTATGGAGTAAACAATTCAAATATTTTTATTCCCATTTCATGGAATACGGAACACAAATTCAAATATGGTGACACTTCATTAGTGTTGATGGGGTGAAAGATGACAGAAAAAAAGTTTATAAACTCGGAAATGCATAAAATACATGTAAAGTATTGTATAATAATAGCATATTTTATTATTTAATACTGTGAAACCTCCATTAAAAAGAAAAAAAAATCATATTTTTTTTCTCAGGTATGAAGGACCAAAAAATTTTATGAGGATTTTCCATATCACAGGGGTGCTGTATCGCTACCCTTAGAATTGTGGAAGGGATAAAGATATCCCACAGATAGGAGGATGGCTTACAGAGCAGAATCTTCACTGCTTCCCTGTGATGTAAACTTAAATTTATGTCATGCCTCTTTCTTCTACTTAGGCTTGGGGATGGATTTCCATATGCCAACAATTATGACTCACATTGAAGCTGAGAATAGACATTTCAGATTTTTCATTAACCATGAAATAAATATTGACAGTTACATGATCATACATATTTCAACATTCTTACATGGTGAATTTTAATTAACTGAGATTAAAATAGACATAATTACAAATGTAATTTGTGGATAGATTCCTGGGTCTAAAATGAAGAAGGTCTGATTTCAAGTCCAGCCTCAGACAAGTGTGTAATCCTGGGCAAGTCACTTAACCTCAATTCACGTCAGTTTGCCCAACTCTAAAATGTGACTAATAATAGAGCCTGCCTCCCAGTGTTGTTTTGAGAATCAAATGAGGTAATATTTATTTTTAAAACACTTATCATAGTGCTACAAAAATCATAGGCATCGAGCAAATGCATATTTCATTCCTCCTTATCCTATACTCATATAGTCCCCTTGGCACAGACTCTCATTACCAAATATATATATACAATTACAGTATTTTGTTTTCTCTTTGGTCTCCCTGCCTTGAATTCCCTTTCCATTCTGCTTAGTTGTCAAAGTGATGTTCCTAAAATGTAGTTCTGAACATGTTACTTCCCTCCCTTACCCCACAATAAAATTTCACTGATTCCCTATTACTTTCTATATCCAATATGAAATAATCTATTTAATTTTTAAAGACTTCAAAAAAGGGTCAATTATTGCTGTTGCAACATGCTTTACCATCACACCCATCTTAAGACTCTGCTATCAATCAGTACAGATTTCTTGCATTCCCCACACATAACATTCTATCTCTAAACTGTGTGCATTTCCATTGTCTGTATCTCAAGCCTGAAGTACTCTACTTTCTTCTCTCTGACTTGCCTCCCTTAATTCCTTTTATGACTCATTTTAAACATCACCATCAGAAAGAATCTTTTTCCAGGATCCCTCCTCTCCCCTTTTCACTATTAGTGCCTTCCCTCTGAGATTTCTTCCCATTTAGACTCTAAATATTTTGCACATGGGCAGGGACTATTTTTTTTGTTTGTTTTTCTTTTTTCTCCAGCACATGGCACATAGTAATGGATAAGTAATTAATTACTTCCTATTGTTGTTGATGAAGATAAACGATAACTATGATAATGGTGGTGATAATGTTAGCATTGACAAGATAATAGGTCTTTACCTCCATGGAAGCTTTTGGTCGATAAAGGAGATTTTCCATTTCCCGAGGGTAATCCAATCTGTTCTCTTGTTCAACTCAACACTACAATTTATCCATTTGCATTGTCTGTCCTACACAATTGTAGATAAATTCTATTTAATATCAATTCATGATGAAATTTGGGGCATAAACATTCCTCATCCACTTTGTCTTTTTTTGTGTGGATGGACAGGATAAACCCCTTTGAATTATTGGATAATCCCCTTCAGTAGACTCTGTGATATTCTGAGATTTGATACAATAACCACAACAACTTCCTGAATAGTGGGCATCTAAACCTTCTTATCCAAAGGAACTTTCTATTCAACATGGATTCTTCCCTGGATCTTTTTTCCATCACCATGCTGGGATTATATGTCACTTTTTTACATCTCACCTGATATTTATTATCACATTTTCATGAATTATAATGTTTTAATGTCTCCTCGACTCCTCATAGCTTTAGTTTTTGATTATAAATCAATTACTCTGTTTCCTGGTCTTAGTAGTGGATCATTTATTAGAGATGAAATGGGTAAACTCAGTTGTTATGACAGTTAATGAATCATAACAGCTAGATGAAAATACAATCATTACCAGGCAGAGCATTGACTATGAATTTTTGTACCTGATACAATTTGAAGATAACATAGGAATTGGGGAATCAGTTTCATTTCAGGTGTGGTTGACAGAGGGAGGAAATGTTTCCTATCACAAGGTTTCTATGCTGATAAAGGATTAAAAGTAGTTAGGGCTGGGGAAAATGGGAGGAGATTCAGGAGGGGGCTAACGTGGGGTTGTTGCAGGATACAATGATATTTCTGTACTGCTAAGTGACTGCTGCTTTGAAGATGCAGTAGGAAGTGGGGCATAACCAGTAGAAGTGTAAGAAAAGTGTGGCTACTTCTGTATCTATGACCCTCTAACCTTCCTTAAAACTTTGTTGTTGAATAAGTTTTCTGTGCACTTGATAACTTTTCTCCCTTATGGAGATTAATTAGGGAAATTTGGTTTGGTGGTTTCCACAATAAAGAAATCATAACTGTTGAATCATATTTCTTTCCAAAAAGAGGTAGTAGAAAAAATAACATCAAAGTGTACCAACTTACAGCAGAAGAAACTGAGAATGAGGTTATGTGACTTCTTCAAGGTTATACAGGTAACAATTGATGGAAGCAGCATTTGAAACCACATCCCATGACATTAAAGCCAATGATCTTTCCATTGATTTTGGGCATTGGTCCTCACTATGACATGGGAGGGTTACAAGAAGAAATTGAAAGTCAAATTTTCTTTTCAGCTCTGGTCTTTTCATCAAGAATGCTTGGAAGTCCTCAGTTTCATTGAAAGACCATATTTTCCCCTGAAGTATTATACTCAGTTTTGCTGGGTAGGTGATTCTTGGTTTTAGACCTAGTTC
>JAQQSK010007220.1:0-14077 GCA_028658325.1 Potorous gilbertii
AGTTTTTCCTCCACCTGTCTAACTTAATTTTCAAAATCCTTTTTGAGCTCTTCCATGGCCTGAGCCCATTGGATGTTTATTTCAGATGTTTGGGATACAGAGGTCTTGACTTTTATGTCTTTACCTGATGGTAAGCATTGTTCCTCTTCACCAGAAAGGAAAGGAGCTAGCATCTGATCACCAAGAAAGTAACTTTCTATGATCTTATTTTTTTTCCCTTTTCTGGACCTTTTCCCAGCTAGTTACTTGACTTCTGAGATGCCTCTCCACCCCTGCCTAGATCTGCTCAGCTAGTGCTTGGGACTTGAGATTCAAATGCTGCTCCCTAGCCTCAGGGTGTTCAGCGGCAGGCCTGGGTGCTATTCAGGGTAAGATTAAATCATGTTCTCAGGTTGGGGCAGGGTTGCCTCCCAGGCTCAGTTCTCTGAGGGAGTTTATGCAGAGACCTTCTGTAATGGAGCTCCTGCCTAGCTCCTGCCTGCTCTGGGAGCTCCTGGCCACCCGCTGTCTCTGCTACTGCCTCCTGAGGGGGCCTGAGTTATGGAGATACCCCGCTCCCCTCTCAGCCAGCCCAGAAGTCTCTCTCACTGACCTGCAGTGCCTGTGGGTGGAGGGACCCCCACGGCCACTGGAGATTCAGTCCCTGAAGCCTGCCCAGATCTGTTCCTCCCGGGGCTGTGTGGCCAAGATAGGGCTGGGTTCTGCTCTGGTCCCATGCGCAACTGACCTTTGGTGAGGGTTTTTCAGGTCTTTCTGGAACAGAAATCTCCTCCACTCTGTTGTTCTGTGGCTTCCACTGCTCCAGAATTTGTTAGGAGTTCTTCTTCACAGATATTTTATAGGCTGTGGTTTTGGAGCTAGCATAAGCGTGTCTTTCTACTCCGCCATCTTGGCTTCCCCCCCCCTTAAACATTTTTCCAAATATCACTTCTGACCCTAGCCCTCTGACCAAGGGGAAGTCAGATTAATTAACCTTCTGAACAACAGGTTCTTCATTTACAATATGGTCATATTAGTGCCTGTATGGCATTCCTCAAGGGTTATTATAAGAACTGAGTGAAATAATATGTGTAAAATGCTATGTATATATAAGCTATTAGAGTTTGTACTCTAATAGCAAAATTAGCAAAATTTATATTGTCTTGCAATTTCAAGGCTACCAGGTCATGGTCTTGTTCCTAAATCGTTCCCTGCCAGAAATTCCTTTAGGGATGGGGTGTGACTGAGCCTTTCATTCCCAAATTAGAGATAAGGCTTAAAATGGAATCCCTTGAGAAAGGTAACACATTAAGACTTATTAGTCATTCACACCTAAGTGTGAATGAGTTCATCAGACTCAGTCCTGAGAGGTTTTGACAGGTGAGAGTGGGTAAGAGCATGATGCACTGGGCTCTGGAAGATTAGGGGAGCAAGGAAGGAAGAGGTTCAGAAAGGGGAAGCTTGGGGGAATGGAGCCAAGCTTTCTCTACTTCCCAATTTAGCTGAATGACAGCCCTAAATGAAGGTATGTATACAGATCCAGTGTGTGTGTGTGTGTGTGTGTGTGTGTGTGTGTGTGTGTGTACACCTTATCTAAAAGAATCTGCATTTGAAAACTCAGGATACCTACCTCACCAGTCTCTTTGATCTCCAGTTTGCTATCTCAAGTCTCAAACCCCAACTCCTATCAGGTATTTGGCACCATTCCTAGCAATGCACAGGGATTAAGGCCAGGACATTCAGCCTCATTATTTTAAGGCACAAATGGACTAAGGAGAGAGACAGACAGAGGAACAGAGAGAGAGAGAGAGAGAGACAGAGAGACAGACAGAGACAGAGACAGAAAGAAAGAGACAGAGAGAGATGGAGACAGAAAGACAGAGACAGAGAGTTAGAGACATAGAGAGACATACACAGGGACACAGAGAGAGAAACAAGGAGATACAAAAAGACAGAGACAGAGAGAAAGAGAGATACGGAGAGATAGACAAGGGAGAGAGAAAGGAGAAAGAGGAGAAAGATACACACAGAAACAGAGAAGAGACTGACAGACACAGAGAAACAGACAGACAGAGAGACAGGCAGAGAGAGAGAAAGAACTGAAGAGAATTTTATTTTTCTGCTCTCTGGAGAGGGATCATTCCATTTTTTCCAAGCTACCTCTATGCAGACAGTGTTTCTAGATCTGCCAATAATGGCTGCTTACAGACTAATTGGCTCCAGCGGCTGGCAGACTGCTTTGGGAGTCACCCCATACATCCTTCTACATACAGAGAGGTGGGTAGTTAACAACCTGGAGAAATGATGGAGAATGTACCTCCTTCTCTCCTTAGTATTGCATCCTCGGTTTGTCAGGCCTGATCATGATGGACAGAGTTTCTAAAGAGATGAAATCCCCCAGGAATCACACAGTGTATAGAAATGGAAGACAGAATAATACATTTGTCTATAAATTGGGTCCTGCTGTTCAGTGATCTTGCTGGCTGATTTCCTTTGGTTCATCCCAATCTCTTTTAGGCAAAGAACGTGCAGCCTGGAGTTGATTCTCATGTCTCTTTGGCACTCATCCTCCCTTCTCCAACTGAATGGCCCTTAAGGTATGATCATAAATGGAAAATTATGCAATAGTTTTGTAGTTTTCTAGTCCCCCTAATGGAGCCTCATGTTGGCTAATTCCCAGTTCATGGTACTTAGGGGAATATTTATCTATCCTAATTTATAGCTCATGAGCCTCCATTTCACTGAATGTCCCCTGATCAAGCCAGAATTAAATATGTGACATCATAGCAAGACTAAAGACATTTGCTTAAGACCGAATTCAAAGTCAATTATAAAGTGTAAAATTAAGCAGCAAACACTCATGTGACCCATTTCCCAAAACTACCACCTCCCAAGCCTCCAGGAACTATGGAAAGTCCACCCACCCTTGCTTCCCAAGCTGTTTTTTTGGCAGCCTTTGGAGTGGGAAAGGGGTTTTAAAGACTTGCCCATCACACAAATACTGAAACCTCAATGCCTGGAGGGCCCTACTTCTTGCTCCACAAATGATGAAACTTCAATGCTTCTTGCCACAAGTTCTAATAGGAATTCTAGTACTAGTTACAGCTAGATATAATGGAGGGGAAATAGCTCCTTCTGCTATCATAGTATGAGCCAGGCACATCCTTCATCTTCTCTCTTTTCTGGAATTTTCTTCTGTGGTCTACCTCTAATCCACTAGCCTTCTAAGAGTTTTTCACCAATGCTTTTCATCTGCCCAAATCAAGAGCACTCATCACTGCATCTGGACATCTCCGCAACAGAACTCCACCAGGAGTAATGGGGGGAATGCAATTACAAATGTGAAAACAACTCCTTAATGTGCTAATTGACACTAGCAGTTAATCTTCAATGGACAAAGAGCAGAGGCCTCTCTAGGAGAGAGACCAACTGGCTTTGGATCAAAGGGAACAATAGATCTAAGGGGTACTGATGTATCTAAAAAAGAAATTGAGAGCCCAGCGAGATAAAGAAAACGGGAATGCTTTGCTGACTTTGGTAGAATATGGGGACCATGACAGTTCTGGAAAGTAATTTTGAATTATGCTGAGAAAATGACCATATATTCTGAAAAGGTCAATAATAAAAAGTCCTATATGCACCAAAATATTATGTTTATCGATTGGGGAACAATTAAACAAATTGTGACTTATCACTGCACAATGAGAAATAATGGAAATGAAGAATGCAGAGAAGCATGAGAAGATTTAATGAACCCATTCAAGGTAAATTAAACAGAACCAGGAAAGCAATATGCATAGAAATATAGCAATACAAATAGAAATAAAGATGACAACAACAAAATTAAAACTTAATGACACTGGTGTTATCAAATGACCAAGAAGATACATATGTATATATCTCAATCCCTTCTTTGCAGAAGTGGTGGAGTGTGAGTGTATATTAATATCAGACAGTCAGTATGTTGGTTAATTTTGCTGAATTCCCCCATCCTCCATTTTTTCTTTGTTATAAGGGATGCCTTTCTTGGGGGAAGAAAGGGAAGGCAGATATGGAGAAATTAAGATGTTGAAAAAAATAAAACTATGAATTTAAATAAAAACAATAATCTAGAGATTCTATATTCTTTGAAGTTATAAGAGAAGAGGATCTTGGCCTTGACTAACAGGAGGAGTGAATAAACTAGAGGAAGAAGATGGCATTTTTAAAAACTAAGCAACCTGGACAGTTTCTATGCATTGTCTAGACAAAAGTATGCAGCTTGAGGCACCTCAATGACATCTGTCGTCTAAGGTGCACAAAGCAAGAATGTAAGTACTCTCTGTACCTGTAATTATGGAACTCAGAAAATTCGTACACTAATAGAAAATCATTTTGGTTATACTCAGGACTACTGACTTGATAGAAGTACTTTCTAGTAGAAGACACAGATGAGAAAAGATACGAACCTTCCATTTTATGTCCATGATACTGGCAAATATGACAAAAGATGAAGATGGGAGTTGCTGGTGAAGCTGTGGGAGAGAAGGTCCTAAGTACTATGATGCTATTGATAGAGCTGGAAATTTTTCTGACTATTCTATAAAGCAATTTGGAACTATACAAAAAAATCCCTAAACTGTGCATACCTTTTGACCCAGAAATATCACTACTAGACAGATACCCCAAATAGTAAAAAAGAAAAGGAAAAAACCTATATGTAAATTACTCCCTTCACACACATATAGGTATATGTAGATTGTGTGTATCTCTCTCTATATAAAGAGATACATATATATTCACATACACATTCATACGTGCATACATATAATGATATATATATATATATATATATATTACATATATATATAAATGATTTTTTGTTGAATTGGAAATAAAATGGGAGCCCATAAATTGGGGAATGCCTAAAAAGTTATGGTATATGTAATGGAATATATTATTTTACTATAACAAATGATGAATATGATAAACTCAAGGAAGCCTAAGAATATTTCATTTAACTGAAATGAATCAAATGAGATGACTCAAATAAAGAATAAATTACATGTTGGTCATAATAATGTAAAGGAAAATGATTTCATAAAATTATGGGACTCTGATCTGACTCATCATGCCTTCAGTAGACTAATAATGAGATAAGTTCCCTACTTCTTGATAGAGAGGTTATGGACTAGAAGCATAGAATGATATATGCATTTTCAAAATAGAAAAAGAATATCAGTTATATATTAACTGACACCAAAGAATACAAAAAAAGACACAAAAGGGCAATTCTTTAACTACTATGTAATATGCATTTAAAAACCAAATATAATAGAAGTTCATGATTATTTAGCTTCTTGTATTTTGTTTGTCAAACATTGTCATGTTTCAAAAATATTTTATAAAGATAAAGACCACATTCATAGAAACATAGATTTAGATCAGGAATATATCTTGCAAATCATCTAACCAAACCCATTTACTTTATAGAGACAGGAAATGAGACATAAAGAATGAAAGCAAATGGTCTGTTGTCATATAGAAAGGCATAAAAACTAGGATATGAATCTAAGGCTTCTGACTCCAAAGTCAGCAATCTTTCCCTCATACTATCTTGAGGTATTAATCAATTTACTTCAGTTCTTTTGAATTCAGTTCAACCAACATTTATTAAAACAATAATAGCTTGCATTTATGTAGCCCTTTACAAATATTATCTCATTTGATCTTTACAAAAATCATGAAAGATAGCTGGTTATCCCCATTTTACAAATGAGGGAACTGAGGCAGACAGACATTAAGTGACTTATAAAGTGTCTGAGGCTAGATTTGAACTCGTCTCCCTAGCTCTAGGCCCAGTGTTCTATCTATTGCACCATCTAGCTGCTTATGAGTTGATTACGTCAACTGTATTAAACTGGGGAAATAAAGTTAAAGTTAATAAAGTTAAATCCCTCTTTCAAGGGGCTTCTAATCCAAGGATTTATAAGATTCTAAATTCCTGAGGTAAAGATTAGGACAGGAAAGAAAGGAGCCTCTTTTGGATTTTGGAAGGAGTCACTCCTTCCTACATCAGTGTCACCATCCCCTTTCCTTCTCGTGTTTGTTTCAGCTTTCTACAGTTCTCCCTTTGTGAGCTGAGAAAGAGATTGGGAATTTAGAAAGTGTTTCAGGCTACTTACTCGGTTCTGAAACCTTGAATCTTTCTTTTAAAATAAGCCACTGTCCATATGGCAAAATAAACTTGCTATTTTAAAGAAATGTTGCCTGTTAAAAATCAGGGGATGAGGAAGTCAATTCACCCACAAATCACTTAGTGCCTTCAACACCCTCCAAAAACAAATGAGTACAGTAGTGACAGAGTCTCCCTCCCCCACGCTCTCTTTCTTTTCTCCTCTCTCTGGCTTTCTGTCTCTCTTTTCTCTCTGTCTCTCTTTTCTGTCTCTCTGTCTCTTTCTCTCTTTTCTCTATATCTCCCTGTCTCTCTCTCTGTCATCTCCTCTCTCTCCTTCCTCTATTTGTCTCTCCCCTCTGTCTCTCGTATCTGAGACTGCATGAGATAATCAATTGTTCAAATCCACAGCTTTTTAAGGCTAGGGAGATCACTTCTGGAAGAGGGGGAAATGGGTTGAGGGGAGTGATCCAGGGATGTTTCATTTACAAAGTGTTATTCTTTTTAATCTGGGTATTGAAAAGAATTTCAATAGTCAGAAATAGAATAGAAAAACTCTTCAGGCAGGAAGAGCACCACAGGTAAAGGTCCAAAAATGGGAAAGCACAAAATATATACAAAGAGCAATAGAACTAGCTTGACCAGATCTTCAGGCACCTGACAGGGACTAGTGGGAGATAAAGCTAGAAATGAAGGGTAGAGACATTACAGAGGGACTTTATTTCCATGCTAGGGAGTTTGACCTTTATTGAGTAGACAGTGGAGATCTATTAAAGATTTGTCAATAAGGGAATAATATGAAGAAAGCAGGGTTTTAAGATGATAGAAGTACTGTGCAGCTTGGATTGGAGTGGGGAGTCATGGCATGATACAGACAAGGCATGAGATAAAGATTCGAATTAATATGGTAGCAATGGCCATTGAAAGGGAAAGAAATGGCAAAAGAAATATGATCAGGACTTGCCAAGGAACTGGATGTTAGAGGTAAGAGACAGGGAAGAATTTGGGATGACTTGGAGGTTTCAAGTCTGTGTAAATATGAAAAGAATGTTACCATTTATAGAAAGAGTAGACAAGAGAAGGCTTTGGTTTTCTTAGTAATGGAAACACATTTAGGTCAAAAAGTCCAGTAAGCAATTGGAAAAACAGTACCAGAACTGGAGAAAAAAGTTATGGTTGGAGATTTGGGAGGCTGTTTTTTAAACTAATAAGAGAGGTTTTAGGCCAGAATAGAGGAGAATAAGGTAGGATAAAAGGGTAGTGTGGGATGAGACAGAATAGAACAGAATAGGAATAGGGTGGGCTAGGTTGGGGAGAGGAAGGAAGGACAGGATGAGATAGGACAAAATAGAATCAGTTTTCCCCTGTGTTGAAGCCATGGATATGAATGATCACTGAGGGAGAGAATGTAGGGAAGGGTAAAGAAGAAGACAAAAGGCAGAATCCTGGAGGGATGTCTATTTAGCAGGTAGAAGATGGAAAAAGATCCTGGGGAGAAGACAGAAGAGTTCTTAAGAGGAAGAATGAGAACTAGAATAGAAGCCAAGAGAGAAGGGAATTTTAAGGCTGGGTTTGCCAATGATAGAGCATCTTAAGGAAAAGTAAAGGACAGTAAAGATTTTTTAAAAATTCCTGGATTAGGAAATCAATGTTGAATAGTTTTAACAGAAAAAGGAGTTAGAAGCCAGATGGAAAGGAAATAAAAATAAGTATGTGGCATAAAAAGTAGAAGCATGGGGCATGTTAAAGTGGCTTCAGACAGTGGAACTCTGGATTTGGAATGAGAGAGATCTGAGTTCACTTACTGGTTGTGTAGCCTGAGGAAATCTAAACTCAAATTCCTGTATAAATTGAGGATTTACAATAACACTTACCACACCTTTCAGGTTACTGAAAGAATGAAATACAATAAATTCCATAAAGCACTTTGTAAACTTTAAAGTGCTGCGTAAATGTTAATTAGATGTGAATGGAAATAAATAAAACAATAATTTGAGGGGTTAACAGAGTCAGTGAAAGTTCATTCTAATCTATTCTATCCTGCCATGGCTCATCCAACCCAATTCTACTTTATTTTATCAGCCCATCCCATCCCATCTCATCCCATCTCATCCTATCCCATCCTGTCTCATTCCATCCTATTCTTTTCTATCCTATCCTAGCGAGGTGGTACATTAGGTAGAGCAGTAGACTGAGATCAAATTTGACCTCCGATACTTATTATATGTGTGACCCTAGATAAGTCACTTAATCTGCTTCAGTTTCCTCATTTGTAAAATTGTCATAAAAATAGCACCTATTTTCCAGGTTTGTTCTGAAGACTAAACGAGATATTTGTGAAGCATTTTGCAAATCTTATATCTCTATATAACTTTGCCTATCCTTCCACCCTATTCTCTTTTTATGATAGACGATACCTGAGTGTGTCTAGGGAGAGGTTAAAGACATAGGGAGGAGAGAGAAAATGAGGGAATAAGGCTATGGGAAAACAAGGCACCAGTGGTTCCTTTGTCTTTCATTCTCAAGGAGTTCTTTCTCTGTGGTTTTTGGAGAAAGAACTATTTCCAACTGGGGTGTGCAATAGGGAGTACATTTTAGTCCATTCCAAGAGAGGTGTAAGCAAATGGAGAGAATGATGCTAAGCAGCGGGGAGAGGTCAAAGGAAACATTCAGGCCAGATTTCTTCCTGTACCTTCCCCCTCCATGCCCTGAATCCAACACTGAATCCAATATTTTTATTATATCCTACCCATGTTAGAGTATATAATGATAATATATAATAACAATATATACCCTGATTATAGTCTACAGGCCTGCTTGCCAGACTGCAAGGCTAACCCACAAACTGATTTTCATAGCCATGGTGGTTAGGAAGGGAAGGGAAACTCTGAACTTCAAGAATGAGTTCATGTGACCTTAATTAATATATTAATGTATGTGTATACATACACACATTTATATACATATATATGTATGTTTTCATATTATATAATATATATACACTATAAATGGTGAATTTATATGTACATATGTGTATATACAAACACATAACTATGTGTATATATTTTACATGTAAAGTTTGGCTCTATCTTGGTACAGATGACCAGAAAGGTCATCCAAATTCTTTAAGCCACCATTCTCTAGAGCCAGTCAACTGAAGGCTAAAGCCACTGATGATGAAAACCAAGAGGTCCACTGGTAAGGGTCAAAGGAAGGAAAGTTTTCTACCACCATTGCTTGCTGGCCCCAACAAACCCTTTTCTCAACCTCCTCCCCAGTCCCATTTACCCCAATTATACCCATATTGTCCTCCATGAGGGTTCTTCTTTCTAAAGATGGCCTGGTTTCTGCTGATAGATCACTCCTGGCCCAGACCATCTTCACCCTCTTCCAGAAGAAGCCATTATAAAATTAACCAGTGATAAAACCAACCGCAGGGGAATTGCAGGCCCTTTATCTTTTTTTGAAATGGCCGCTTGTTTTCATCCATCTGGTTGCACTTAGTACAGAGATATAATTTTCAGTGCTGCTCTTTGCTGGGCATACCATACAATTAAGGTATTTAAAAAACAAACAGCTCATAACCACCACACGGTAAGGAGTTGGTTTAGCAATCCGTGACCCATTTTTCCATGGGCAAACCCACTTCCAGATCCAGGATGGTTCATAAAGGAAAAACTAACGGTTTGAAAATTAGCATTTAGTTGGTAGAGGGAGGAGAAAGAGGAAAAAAAGGAGGAAAAGAAGAGGAAAAAGCAGAAGAAAAGAAACATGGGAAGGAGGGAGGAAAAAAGATGAATATGAAGAAAAAGGAGAAAAATAAGGAGAAAAAAGAGAGAAAAGGGAAAAGAAGCATATAAAGAGGAAGGAAAGGAAGAGCGTTACACAGTAGAAAGAGTATTGACTCTGAAATCCCAACATCATGGGTTCAAGTCATACCTCAGATGAGTACTACATACCAGATACTGGACTCCATGCTGGGGATAAGCTCCTACCCTCAAAGAGCTTACTGCTCCATTGTGGGGAAACATCATGCTCACAGATAAGTATATTTAATTTGGTAGGAGAGCCCTACTCCAAAAATCTGGAACAACTTCTGATAGGAAGTCATTGAAAAAAGCCGCCAATTCCAAAAGCCACAGAGAAGGAAGGAGCACATTGCAGGAATGGGAAAACAATGACTATGCAAAGACATGTAAGCTGGAGATGGAAATGCTGAGTATTCCAGTTTGGCTGGAATATACTTGGGTATTCTGGTAAATGTTTAATGAGTGGCTCTTCAAAAAAAAAAAAAAAGAGGTAAACTTTAAATTTTAAACTGTATTTCATCACTTCTTAAATGTAGACAGTGAACAGAAAACTAGATCAAGCCCTGCTTTGTAGCATTGGTTGATTTCAGAAATGTAAATTTTCAGATTGAAAATTTAACAGTTGACTCTCTAGAGCCCAGTGAACTGACTACAACACAACCCTCAATTTATTTGATAGAAGTGCCTCATGTTTGAACCTGAATGACATTACTTTTGTTCACTAAACTGAAGGGTGTTTGAGGATAGACCAAATCAAAGTCACTTCCATTGGTAGAAGAAATTACCAACAATAAGGCCATATTAAGGGATCAATTAATGTTCATTGAATTCTAATTTAAATCTAACATCAAACAAACAATATGATCCCCAAAGGGGAGCCCAAGCAATATTTCCAACAAGGATGGCCTTGTCTCAAGGGAAAATTCAAAAATCTATATAAATACTGGTTATCCTCCTGCCCTGTTTTATTTTTATGATAGACAACATCTGAGGAATAAGCAGTAGGGGGTTCAATAGAAAGGGAGAAATTGAAGAGGTAGGAGGGGGGGAAAATGTCATTTGGCCATTGGTATTTGTAAATTGAGCACCTTTGTTACAGAGATCACTCTTATCACCTTATGATCACATGCTGCCTATAGATATTATATTATTATTGCATCTTAGAAGGGTAGATAGCACATTAATGCTCCAAAGTGTGTGTGTGTGTGTGTGTGTGTGTGTGTGTGTTTGTGTGTTTATGTCCTGAAATCTGAACTCCTAAGTTTCGTTATAAAGATCTTAAAGTTGGATGGATCCCATACGGGGACCAGAGTGAAACTCTTACCCAATTAGAAATCTGTATTCCACCTTTGTTTCACTGGATTTGGCCTTCACAAGATCACTTAATTTCTTTGCTTCCATCTACACCTGATGTGTACACACACAATGAAGATAATGAAAGTCCTCTCTACTCCATCTCACTAAGAAATTTCCTGAGATCCATTGGGGAATTTATGGAAAAGCAGAGTCAAGTGTTGCAGAGGATAAAAGGCTATGGTTGATCTGCACTATTGAAGGGAGTACCCAACTCCCTCTCGGCTTTTTGCTGAGGAACATAGGTTTTAAGGGACAACAGAGGCAATTACTGGTTGACTCCAGTGACTAGACCCATCTTTTGGTGGTTTAATGACTGAGACCCAGAAAGATACTTTCCCCCTGTGACCTAGAACAGAGCAGAAGAGAATTGACTCTTTTATCGACTCTTTGTCAATCATATTCTCTCTATTAGCGTTTCAACTGGTAGGGGGGTGAATGGGGCAACTTGTCTCTCCTCCTTCCTCACCCAGTATAAATGGTAATTAGTGGGAATATGTGCTTGCCTAAGTGTACCTAAGACTGAATCTTGGGTCCCTGACTGTCTTCTTTTCTCTTTCTTCTTCTTTCCATGAGTAAGAGAAAACAACCAGTGATCCAGAGAAATGGAAATTTCCACTTTTAGCACTTTTTGGGGGCTCACTCTGGCACCTTTATCAGCAGATTGGATTCCTCCAAAGTAGTGACTACTACTTCTTGAAGGGTTCTAGAGTTAACCTGAGGGATTGTGTTTTCAAACATTGTGGCTCACAAGTTCCCATCTGGAGGGCTTTTCATTGATCAACAGATTTAATTTGCTTTTAGAAAGGGTGCTTGCTAAGCAGTCATAGCAACAATAGTTATTACATAAACATCCCTCAAAACATGGGGTGCACGCTCCCATTATGTATACCAGTTCCCTGGAAAGACTGATTTTAAACATAAGGCCAAAGGGTAAGTATATAGCTCCTGGTTACTGGAATTTTTTTTCTCTAAGTCCTTACAAAATTCCCTTTAGGCACAACCTTCAGCTAAGCTCTAAGGATTTTGCTTGTTGCATCCTAAAGCTGCCATTCCTCAGAGGGTCTACTTTGTCCTCATTGTATCTCTCACATCTCCCAGGGCAGATTCTGGAATTGGCCACTGTTGCTCTGGAGACACTGTTTCCAATGAGAATTCTTAGTCTTCTAAACTTTTAAACTTCAGAAGGTCACCCACCACCTATTATTTTTTTCTCTTTTTCTCCTTTCAGGTGGTCTTCATCAGAGAATCTTTCACCTACTGACCAATTTTCCTGCTGGAATGTGATTCTTAACTAACTGTCTGGAATGTACTCAGGTAAATGGGTGTGTTGGATTTCTTCAGCCATTCAGAAGATATATCACACAGAGTGTCATTTGTTTTCATTCTAAGATCAAAAAGCTTTATTCTTCTCAAATTGATTTAGGACATTTTTTATGCTTTTCACTGATTGATTCAATCAAGGTACCTGGGTCCACTGTGATTATATTAATTGGAGTGGTGTGGCAACTTCCACCTTTATAAGTGAAAGCAGTTATATCATCAGTTTGAGAGATGCTGAGTTCTCCATTCAGGCCCAAGTTGTGCAGCTATGAAAATATTCCCAAATAGCATGCTTCTCAGAGGAGACACCCACTCTTAGGGTCATCCTATAGCAGAAAGTCATCTCCTCACTGGCCCAAAGAGGTGTGCCTTGTGGATTGGTCAGACAGTGTAATTTCAAGGTTAGGGTAAAATACAGCTGTTCAGCAATCCCACAAAATTGTCTTTACTTTCCAGGAGAAACATAGAGTGATATGAAATGTTTTATGGTTTTGTGCTTGATACTTTACATGAGTCTTTCCATCTTAACTCATTTTGTTGGTTGAGTAAATAAACATCTGTCTATTGCCTGATGTCCATGCTGTGAATACAATATATATATAATATATATGTATATATTTGAAGGGGTTCTGTCTGTATTTGGAGAGGTTCTAGACATGAACCTTGCTTAAGTTTTGTCTGAGAAATTTCAATTTATTAATCTGGGATTGAGGAAGAACCAGAGCTAATACTTTTGCTGGGGTCAGCCCTGCCTCCCTTCCCCCCAGTCCTTATGAATCCCTTATTAGGGTCCCAAAGTAAATACAAGGTAATTTCAAGGGAAATGCTTCAAGAATGGAGGGATCAGGAAAGAACTCATACAATAAGTAGCATTTTAGCTGAGCTTTGAAGGAATCTGGGATTCCAAAGGGCAGACATAAAGTCAAAGGGTGTTTGTGATGTTCAGCTTAAGAAAAGGTAGAGAGATTGGAGACGGAATGTTAACTGCAAAGAAAAAGAAAGCCAATTAGGCTTTTCCAGAGTATATGAAGCAGAGTAACATATTTTCAAGTCTCTCCAAATTTATTTCACCGAACAAGATTGCAAGAGAAAATGAATCTGAAATGACAACTAAAACGTATTAAGATAGATGGAAAACCATGCTCGAGCAAAGGCTTGTTGAACATTAAACTAGCTTCTGAAGGTGTATTATGAAGGCATGCAAGTCTTCTTCCTGAAGAGCTTCAAAATCAGGAAAGGGCTCATTTATCTATCTCAGCAGCTCAAAGGCATTTATGAGATGAGATAAGATTCCCTGACATTTTGCTTTTAACCTGTCTTCTTATGTTCTTCCTCTTCCTACAGAGTAGGATCATAGATTTCATTTATTTATTTATTTATTTTCTTTTTAAATACATTTATTTAACTTTTTACATTCATTTTCACAAGATTTTGGGTTCCAAAATTTTCTCCCCATTTG
>JAQQSK010007221.1:0-14077 GCA_028658325.1 Potorous gilbertii
AATCTTAAAAGAAAAGACATATTTTGAGTGGAGATTGGGCTATTGAGAAAGTCACTGTTGAACTAAAATAGTTTCTGGGTTATTGAGAAAGTCACTGTTGAACTAAAATGATTTCTGAGCTATTGAGAAAGTTACTGTGGAAATGAAATTGTATCACATGATAGCAGACTTATAATAGATGGTAACTGAAAAAGACAACAAACAGAAAAAAAAGACAGGCCAAAATGTGATTGACAATATTAAAGCATCCAAAATCATATGAAGTTTGATTTTTCTTGTCTTAACGGGCAGTAGAGAATATAGCTTTTTAGGCCTTGGTGAAAAAAAATCTTAGTTTTGAAATTTAACTACACTTTTTATGTTTGCTAGTAAGAATTCCTTTTAAGTTATACATACCTACAGAGGCTTTAGATGAAGCAACCAAAATAAACATAACATACTCCTCCATTCCCCAAAATGATTATGTGGGGCACATTTTCATCTTCAGGAGGAAGTTCATATTCAAAGAAGCTGATGAGCATGGGAAAAGTGAAAATTACTCTAGGGTATCAGTGGGTATAGGTTCTCAGGGAGATTGGCTTCTTGGAGTGTTTATTAAGAAAATCTTAGATGTCTTGTTGCATTTCTTGATGTCTGCATTAATAAAGTATGATGCAGCATCAGAGTTGTTTGAATTGTCAAGTTAACAACTTAATCATAGAGCCAAGAAAAAGAAGGCAAACCTTGTTTGTCACCTTCATGATAGCCAATGATAAATTCAAGTATTTTATTCAATAATAAATACATCTCAGGAAATTCTTAACAATTGTCTGTGTCCTATTTTTAAAATATTAGTTTTCAGAAAGTCTAAAGACAAAAGGTCTAGAATTCTCCACTTACCCATGAATTAAAAGTACATGAAGCAAATAGCAGTACAATTTTTTCCCCTGCTTATCATTCTGGCTATGCGGGCAAGACAAAGGTAACCTTAGCTTATAATGTTCACAATGGATTAGGGGAGAAATTTGCTCTACCAAATTTTTAGAACTTTCTAAAAATATTTTTTCTTTTTCATTTAATTTGCATGTGAAACAAAATCAAAGATCTATTTAAAGAAATTCTGATTGATATTAGGAATTGTCTTAAAATAAGCAAATATTATCTAAGTTTAATCTATTTTCATGGTAGAGCAAAGAATGATTAGGGAGAGAATAAAATAAAACACTGCCAGTATGATTTTCAGTGGAACTTTTTCTTATATCTTCTACTTGCCTCCATTCAAAGCAGTTGTCATTTTAGGGAAATATACTAAAAGTCTCTCCATGGACTGTACTAAATGTAACAATAATGAAAATGATTATTATTATAAAAAGAATTTATACAGTGCAGTAAGGTGAGTCAAGTGCTTTATATATGTTATTTTATTTGTTCCTTATCATATGGCTGTGAAGTAGATGCTATTTTTATCTCCATTTAACAAACTAGGAAAATGAGGCTGAGAAAGCAAATGATATGCCCAGGGGTCTTATTTTATCTTATTTAAAATTTTTGCATTGATATTCATTAGAGAAATTGGTCTATTATTTTCTTTCTCTGTTTTGGCTCTTTCTGGCTTAGGTATCAGAACCATATTTGTATCATAAAGAGAATTTGGAAGATCTCCTTCTTCAGCAATTTTCCCAAATAGTCCATATAGTATTGGAATTAATTGTTCTTTAAATGTCTCCATCCTTTTCATTTATGATACTGGTAATTTGGTTTTCTTTATTTTTTTAATCAAATTGACCAAAGCTTTATCAGTTTTATTTTTTTCATAAAACCAACTCTTACTTAGTTTTACTTATCAGTTCAATAGTTTTCTGAATTTCAATTTTATTAATCTCTCCTTTGATTTTCTGTATTTCTAATTTGGTATTTACTTGGGGATTTACAATTTGTTTTTTATTTACCTTTTTCAGCTGCATGTCCAATTCATTGATCTCCTCTTTCTCTATTTTATCATGTAGACATTCAAAGAAATAAAACTTCCCCTAAGAACTATGCCCTTAAGATACTTTTTGCAGTATCCCATAAGATTTGGTAGGTAGTCTCACTATTGTCATTCTCTTGAATGAAGTTTTTGATTGTTTCTATAATTTGTTGTTTAACCAACTCATTCTTTAGGATTAGATTGTTTAGTTTCCAATTAGTTTTTGGTTTATATTTCCATGACCTTTACATATAATTTTTATTGTGTTATGATCTGAGAAGCATGCATTGACTATCTCTGCCTTACTGCACTTGATTGTGAGATTTTTATGACCTAGTACATGGACACTCTTTGTATGTGTGCCAGGTACTACTGAGAAAAAGTTACGTTCCTTTCTATCCCCATTCAATTTTCTCTAGAGATCTATCAACTCTGCCTTATACAGTTTTATTCACCTCTTTAACTTCTTTCTTTTTGACTTGGAAGTTAGATTTATCAGAGAGGGGGAGGTTGAGGTCCCCCACTAGTGTAGTTTTGGTGTCTATTTCTTCCCATAACTCACTTAACTTCTGTCTAAGAATTTGGATGCTATACTACTTGGAGTATATATTTTTAGTAATGAAATTGCTTCATTGTCCATGGTGCCTTTCAGCAGGATATAGTTTCCTTCCTTATCTCTTTTGGTTAGAACTATTTCTACTTTTGGTTTGTCTGAGATTAGGATTGCTACCCCAGCTTTTTTCACATCAGCTGAAGCACAAAATATTCTGCTCCAACCTTTTACATTTACCCTGTGTGTATTCCCCCATTTCAAATGTTTCTCGTATACAAAATATTGTTGGATTATGGTTTTCAATTCATTCTTCTACCCTTCTCTGTTTAATGGGAGAGTTCATCCCATTCACATTCACAGTTAGGATTACTGTGTCTTTCTGTCCATCCCCTTTCCCCTTGTTTATGTTTTTAGTTCTCCCTTTTCCCCTTCCCTCCACAACAGAGTCTTAATCTTTGACCCTGGCTTCTCTCAGTCTTCCCTCCCTTCTTTCAGCCTCCCTCCCTTTTAATCCCCCTTACCCTTACTATTTCTTCCCTGTCTCTTAGCCTCCCCTCCCTTTTCTTTCCCCCTTCCCCTCCTACTGCCTATAGAGGTAGTTGTATTTCTATTTAACTGAATTTGTGGTACCCTCCTTGAATACAGTCAGATGAGAGTACCTCTCCAATAATGCTCATCTCCCTCCCCTCTTTCCCTCTACTGTAATATATTTTTGTGCCTTTTCCTGCAATATAGTTCACTTCCTCCTCCTTTCCACATATCCCATTAAAATCCCTTCACACCCTTAAATCACATTTGTTATCATCACATCATTTAATTTATACCCAATCCCTGTATGTAAGTATATCTCTTTTATATTTCATAATAAATATGCAAGTCTCAAGATTAACAAGTATCATTTTCCCGTACAGGGATATAAACAGTTGAGTAACAAGTTGCTTTTTATTCCCCTTTTTACTTTTTTATGTCTTTCTTAAGACCTGTATCTGAAGATCAAATTGTCTATTGAGTTCTGGCTTTTTCATCAGAAAGTTCTGGAAATCCCTTATTTCAATGAATGTCCATCTCCTTGCCTGAAATATTATGCTCAACTTTGCTGGGTAATTAATCCTTGGTTGTAGTCCCTGCTCCTTTGCCTTATGGAATATCATATTCCAATTCCTTCATTCTTTCAATGTAGAAGTGGCCAGGTCCTCTGTGATCCTGACTGTATCTCCTCAATATTTGAATTGTTTCTTTCTGACTGCCTGAAGTATTTTCACCTTCACTTGATAGTTCTGGAATTTGGCAATGATATTTCTTAGTGTTTTTAGTTTGGGGTCCCTTTCAGGAGGTGAATGGTGAATTTTTTCAATGAGTATTTTCCCCTCTGGATCTAGCACTTCTGGGCAATTTTCCCTGATGATTTCTTGGATGATATTGTCCAGGCTTTTTTTCTCATCATGGCTTTCTGGTAGACCATTAATCCTTAGATTTTTCTCTCCCTGGATCTATTTTCTAGGTCAGTTGTTTTTCCAATTATAAATTTTACATTTTCTTCTATATTTACATTCTTTAAATTCTAATTGACTAATTCTTGATGTCTCAGATTCCTTAGCTTCTACTTCCCTGATTTTAATTTTTATCAGATTGTTTTCTTCAGTTAACTTTTCCATCTCTTTTTTCCATCTGTCCAATTTTTTCTTTTAAGGAGTTAGGTTTTGTACTTCCTTTTCTATTTTTCCAATTGTCCTTTTAAATTCTTCTGTGATTTCTTTTTTAATATTTTTAAAGTCATTGGTCAGTTTTTCTTTTATTTTTATAATTTGACTTTTAAAATCCTCCCTGAGCTCTTCCAAGAAGGCTCTTTGTGCTTCAGACCAGTTCATATTCCCTTCTGAAGTTTCAGATGGGAGTTCAGTCTCAATGCTGACCTCTTTTATATTTGGGTTTTGGTCCTTGTCCCCACAGAAAGATTCTATGATCTTTTCCATTCTGTTTGCTTCTTACTCATGATAATCACCTTTCTCCTGGCTTTTAAAGTAGATCTCTGTGTCTAGGGCTCTCTCCCACAGTTTTTGTACCCAAAACTTGAAGCTTTCCATGTTGTGGTCTCTGGTTCCTTCAGTTAGAAGCTAATATGCTGCAGCTTACCTGGTACTGAACCAGCTGTTGTTGGAAAGCAGAGGCCAGGTGAGGTATTTTGGGGTTTCCCTGCAGTTACCCTGGAGCTAGCTCATTAAGTATTGGGGAGGGGTGGTCTGGCCACAGGAGGTCTCCTCTGCTGAGCTCGAGCACAGGCTAACTCCAGGGTTGGTGATCCTATCTGTGCTAGTGTCTTCCCGATTCCTCTGTGGTGCTGAGGCACACTTGAGGTCTTGATGCTGGTGATTGGGGGTTCACCTCCCCAGAGCTCAGGATCTCCTCCTGGTTTGCTGAGGTGGGCTGTGGTCTTGCACTGGTCTCCTTCAGCCACAGCAAGAAGGACCCTCCTAAGGGAATTTCCTAGCCTCACAGGCTAAGAGTTTGTTTACCCCTTCAGCTGCTCACACTGCTCCAGGGATTTTCCCAAGGAAATATTTTCTAGGCTCATCAAGGTCAACAAGGGGAGGAAGATAAGAATTACCAATCACTCCACCATCTTGGCTCCTCTTCCTTGATAATTTCTTGTAAGATTATGTCTAAGGTCTTTGTTTGATCATGGCTTTCATATAGTACAATAATTTTTTAATTGTTTCTCCTGGATCTATTTTTCAGGTCGGTTGTTTTTCCGAAGAGATATTTCACACTGTCTGCTTTTTTTCCCATTCCTTTGGTTTTGTCTTATCATTTCTTAATTTTACATAAAGTCATTAGCTTCCATCTGCTCCTTTCTAATTTTTAAGGAATTATTTTCTTCCATGAGCTTTTGTATCTCCTTTTCCATCTGGCCAATTCTGTTTATTAAGGCATTCTTCTCCTCATTGGTTTTTGAATCTCTTTTAACATTTGGGTTAGCCTATTTTTTAAGGTGTTATTCTTTTCAGCATTTTTGGGTCTCCTTCTGCAAGCTGTTGACTCAGTTTTCATGATTTTCTTGCATCACTCTCATTTCTCTTTCCATTTTTTGTTCTACTTGTCTTAATTGATTTTCAAAATCTTGTTTTTCGAGTTCTTCCCTGACTTGAGACCAATTAATATTTTTCTTAGAGTCTTTGGATGTAGGAGCTTCGATTTTTTTGTCTTCTCTTTGTATACTTTGGTCTTCCTTATCACTAAAGATTCTATAGCCTGATTCTTTTTCTAGTTTTTGCTCATTTCCCCAGCTATTTATTCGACTTTTGAGCTCTTTGTCAAAGTAGTTCTCTGCTTCCAGTGGGGATGGGGGAGTGTAGAGTCATTTGTTTGATCCCCCACAATCTGTGGGCTTAGAGCACCAGAAACAACTTCTTCCTCTGCCTCTGCTGCTGCCATGTGCTCCTCTACTCTCTTCACCACCGTGGGGATTGGATCACTCTTCTCTCTCATACAGATCCCACAGTTTTTTTCCACTGACCTTCCAATTTCTCCTCAGTGTTTTGGGGTTGTGAAGTCTGGAAACTGCCACAGGTGCCAGAGATTCAGTCCTCTGGATCATGATCAGATCAGATCATATCTGTGCCACAGCAGTCCCAAACTAGACTGCCTCTGCTCCCAGTATGGCACAATAGCTGCTTTCACTCAAATTTCCATGTTGTCTTGGACTGAAGATTTGCTTCACTCTCATTCTATGGGTTCTGCAGCTCCAGAATTGTCTGGGTTTGGGAGGAGAGCTCTATAAGAAGTTCCTGCTTTTACTCAACCATCTTGACTCTGCCAACTAGTATTCTTCTTGAATATTATTCTCCCGGTGCATAATTTATTTCTAGAAGTTAAGGAAAAGTGAGAAGGGGCACAGTATATAGAATACTGGAAATAATAAAGATTGAAATTAAAATTTTGCCTCAGTTACTAGCTGTGTGACCCTGGGGAAAGTCATTTAACCTCAGTTTCTTCACCATTAAAAGGAGGAGTTTGCCCTTGATGGACTTAAAGTTCCTTTCAATTCTAAATCTATGATCCTATGAAAAAATGGATTATTTTGCTCCGACTACTAGAGTACACTTTAGTGTAAAATTAACATTTTACTACCTCTCTAATGGTCCAAACACTTAGCACCTATCTTACTGAAAAGAGTGTATTCACCAAGTTTTGTTTTCCTTTTCTTTCTTTTTTTTTCAGCAAAAAGTAGTAGAAACCAGTTGTAGCCTTGGTATAAAGAAACAAAAGATATCATGTAAGAAAACTACATTTCCATACTTACTGGCTTGTCATTTTATTTTTAACATGACTGTGTGTCACTTAGATTCCCAAATAATAAGGCTATATTATTATTCAGGTAACTTTCCTACTGATGAAAGAAAAGGAATCTGTAGGCAGAAAATGTGATAGGCAGGTAGGAGGCTGAAGCAACAGGAAGCAGGGGAAGTGGCACATAGTTACAGTCTGATGAAGTGAAGCATGTATTCAATATCTGAGGAAGGGAAGGAAAGAATCTTTGAGTCAGAGAATGACATAACAAGGAAAAAGTGAGTGGCAGGAAACAATCTAGACAACAAAGAAATGGTGGTCCTCTGGAAGAAACATGGGTTAGAAAGGCAAAGAGGATGAAGAAAGCAGTGAATGGGACAAAAGAGACAGGAAAAGAAAGAGAAAGAGGAAGATAAATGAAGTGGAGAAAAATTTTATTCAAGTAACTGTCATACTCTTAAGAGTCAGTTTTTTTAGTCTGAAAATATCAGACCATGTGTACCACAACATTTGCACAGGTAAATCTGATACATCGTGTTGATTCTATGTATAGATTTTCTATTTCAGGGATATTTTGCTCAAACTATCAAGTAGATTAAAATATAAATTGATTTGCAGTTTAATGGATAATCCTTAGAGATGGACAAACACTAGAGATGGTCAGTGAAGTGAGTACAGAATTGGGAAAATGTACATTGCTTTTTTTGACCTTGAGCGTCTCCCTTAGAAACCTATCTTTTCCACACCAACATTTTTCTAATGATATCACATAGCAATGAATCATTGAGTAGCACAGTCTCTGAAGAATTATAATAGTGGATCATCCAAAAGGCAATGGAGAGAATCATGGTACACAAATAGACTACAGCATATTACTAACAAGGACTTTCAAACCAAAAACAATAAAATGTTATTAGAGGTCCATAATGGGAAAAGGTGGGCAATAACATAGCAATATCATGATATGACCAATGAGTAATCCATGTGCTTTACTTATACCGATGGAATATTATGAAATCTAGAGGAAGGATGCCAGAAAATTGAGTAGAAAAATGAAAAATATGTAGTGTCATTTGAATGGATCCTCTACAGAGAATTTGCAAGAGAACATGAACAAAATCACACAAGATGAGAAGGGTGTATAGATTTAGAGTAGTGCTAATATTAATGAAATTACAGAGTCATTAAAATATGGAAGTATATGTACAACAAAATTTCGGGACATAATTGGTTTCTGGTTTTGCCCTTATATTCAAATAATAGGAGAATTAGAATAACCTAATATCAGTCACCCAGTCAAAAATCATTTAAGTACTTATTTTCTGCCAGGAAATGTACTTAGTACTAGTGATATAAAGAAATGTAAAAATATGGACCTTGACTTTAAGGAACATTTCTAATGAGCACAATAATATGTAAACAGCTAGGTAAATATGAGATATATACAGAGTAGATGGAAGGAAACTGAAAGAGGAAGCTATTCTAGCAGCCTGGGGGACCAGAAAAGGCCTCCTACAAAAGGTCAGTCTCAAGTAGAAAGAAAGCTTAGTCTACAGTTAGGATGTCTGAGGTTCAAGTTTTACCTCAAACACATATTGTTCATGTAACCCTGGCAAGCCACTTAACTTCTCATTATTCCCAACCAACTCTTTAAGATTATAAATGGCAGAGATGATACCAATCTTCATTGAAAGAAGGGAAGTTCTTCATTGCCACCTCCCTAGAGCAGTGAAATTACAGCTGCGATCTCCACCCTGACCCTCCAAATAAATTTTGGAAATTCAATTCGGCTCAATAAAAATGGTTAAGCATATGTGTAAGACACCGTGCTAATGTGCTAGTCACTAGAGATATAAAAGGTGAAATAAGATAGTACTTGCCCTCAAGGAGCTTATATTCTACTGGGAGATGTAGCATGTACACAATTAAGTAAATATCAAGTAATTTGGGAAGCAAGAAGATATTAGCCCTTGTAAAAGTAAGGAGAGACTATTGGAATGAGCCATAAGAACTGAAAAGTAAAGTAAGCTAAGGATTCTAAGATTTGGAGACCATCATAGGGGCAGCCTTTGTGAAGGTTTATGAATGAGAGATAGAAGGATAAGTTCAGGGACCAGTTTCACTGGAGCATAGAATTATGAATTAGAGTAATATAAAGTAAAAGTCAACAAGCAGAATGAAGTCAAACAGTTAGGAGTTTGAAATTCTAGACTGAAAAGTAAACATTCTAACCCAGAGACAAAAGGAAATCACTGAGAATGTAGGAGAATGACATAGTTGGGTGTGTACCTTAGGAAAATAATTTTGGCATCTATGTTGCAAATGAATGGTGGGAAGGGGGTGGAGAAAGGAAGTCAGTAGAACTCTTAATGAGGAGGTTGTTGACAGACTCTAAGGAAGAGTTAGTGAGGGCCTTAGTATAGAGTGATTGAGAGAAGAGAATTGATTCAGGAGATATCACAAAAATAGTATTAGTAAGGCCTTACAACTAATCGAATATTAGGGGCAAAGCAGATGGAATAATCAAGAACAACTCCAAGATCACGACTGCCAAAACATGACAATGCCCTCAACAGAAATGGGAAGATTTGGAGGAGGAAATTATTTGGCATTGAAAAGATAATGACTTCTGTTTTGGAGCTACTGAGAATGAGCTTATAACAAGGTGGAACTGTCCAGCAGGTACTAGGCAATCAATGAGAGTTCAGAGATTAGGACTGAATTAAATCCTAATATAATAATATGATCATAGATTTAGATTTGGAAGGAAACTTAGAAGACCACTAGGTCCAATACCTCATTTTAAAAATGAGGAAATTGAAGTCAAGTGTGATTCAATGATTGGTCTAGTAAGTAAATATTTAAGCACAAGTTTGAACCCGAGTCCTTTCTGATTGCATGTCCAGTGTTCTATCCATCACGCCAGAAAATTTTGGAGTTGCCTGCATAGGGATAGGCAATATCAATAAAAAAGAAAAGGTTCCAAGACATATTATTTAGGGAACATGCATTTTTAGAAAAAGAGAGAAATGATTTTTCATCCAGTGATACCAAGAAGGCATGAACTATATACTTGATGAAACAGAAGAAATATCACCAGGTGATTAGAATGACATATGATGCAGTTCAAATCTTATTTTTAATAATGGTGAAAATTATTATGTCTCTTCTTTCCATGAGGAGAAAGAAATAATTTTCCGCTGGTGGAGGTTGTCTATTTCATGTTCTTGATCCATTATGGTAATAAACTGTAGCTTTCTGGGTGCTCCTAAAACTATGATGTCACATTAGTTCATGTAGCATCAGAACACACTAAATATTTTAAAATTTTTCACTAATTATTTTGTGGAATTCTATTGACAAACCAAGATACTCTAACAAATTTTAATTTATGTAACTGAAAATTAATTTTAAACATGTTTAAACAAAATATTTTAATTAAATTAGTAAGGAAATCTCTGTGGAATAATTGTGCATTTCCATTTAACTTCAATAAATATCTTATATTCACAGAATTCCAATGTTTTAAAGGAGTCCCCCAGGGCCATGACTGAAATTTATGTAATACCTTAAGCAAATTCAATGAAAATCATATGTGACTAAGCACTTCCTTACTATATCATCACTAACACATAGTCAGCCAATCTCTGCCTAAAGACCTTTAGTGAGGGTGAACACACCCTGGTTTTGGTTAACTCAAGTTGTTAGAAAGTTTTGACTTTCATCTAACCAAAATATACCTCTTTGCAATCTTTCCTGTTTATGTTCCTCATTTTACCCCCTTGAAATTCAGCACATCTAATATCTATTCTACATAAATCTTTCAAACATTTGACGATGGCGTCTGTCTCCCTAAGCTTCCTCTTTTCCAAATTCCAACTTTACACAAATGAAGGATGTCTTAGTATTTGAAAGAAACAAGTTACAAAACTGCTATAGTATGTAGGTTATCTTAGAATAATTTATCATCATTATATTAGAGATTTAAACAAATCTTCTATCCCAGCCTTAGACAACGGAATGACTCATACAACTGTATGAGAATCAGGACAAACACTTTAAAGAATTAGCATGTAGGTAAAGTTTGTCTCTAGGGCCCTTCATTCATTTTGTTACCCTCTCCCTAGGTGCACAGAACAATTCTGCCACTCTTCCAAACGTTAATAATGAGGTCATTTCCCTCCTATCTCATTTTTCTAAAACTGAGCTGTCCCTTGTCCCATTCATTTAGATTCTTTTTTATTTTCAAATTGACAAGGGTCAAATTATTCCTGCTTATGTCTTAACCAACATGTATTATTTCTCCTGATAACTAAGTACTTCAGTTAAAATAGATAAATTTGCCACAGGTCATGAGGGAATGGAGAGGAAGGTATTGGTGTAAATTTCATACACCTTGACAAATAAGAGATGTTTAGTAAGGTGGTCTATTCAGTAACTTTCAAATCATAGTAGGTGATGATTTCAAAACAAATCCACCTACTCAGTTATCCAAACTATCAAGTTAAATTGCCTTCAATTTCTTTCTCAACCACTTTTTGTGTGCTAAGTGGGTAGGAAGGTACGTTAAGCATTCCTGTCTATGAGTTCACTATTTGGCATTCTAAATCAACATGTACAATCCCATGACTTTCCCCTGACATGTATGGATCATTTAATATTATTTAGTGTACAATCATTTAATATTTCATATGAATGTTGATTAATTACATTTGGCATAATTTTGTATATGATTTCTATATCATTTCATACAAAAATGGAATTTAGAAAACAAGACCCCTAACAGGCTAGCATAAGCCATGCTTACAACTTCAGAGCAAGAAGAATGGTTGGAGAGAAAACAGGTAGCCACAATTCATTAGCCTAGAGGAATATCAATCATCACACCTTATCACAAGGTATCCTTAAGAACAAGGAAATGGAGCATTGAAACAAGATCAGAAACTAAGTTTTAAAAGGAATGCAAACTAAAAATAGGATGATGAAATTAATTTCAGAAGAAGGATTTATGGATTTTGGAGGTCTAGCCTTGTGACTCAAGGTCACAATGGCTTTCAAAACTGAGGTGCCTTATGTTCTTATATATTATATTATATTCTTAGGGAGAAGATACAATTCTGCTATGAATGGTAGGGACAGCCTTTCCAGTATGTCTTGCTTCAGTCACAGTAACCAGGACAAAGAGGATAGATATATTCAAGGGTAAGATAGAGTATCTAGAGCACAAGCATCAAAATCTCCAGAAAATTTTAAGAGAGACATTCTAAGTCAATGTAGACACCAGGAAGAACTTGAAGAGTTAGCTGGCAGGCTATATTGGGAAAGAACTTGGTTGTCTAAAAAAAAAAAAAGACATCAAACCTTCCAAATGTCTGTGAAAAAGTCTATGATAAGGTTTATAAGGTAAGGTAAACTTATAATAGCCTAAAGCCCATGAGAACTAAACTTGGTAAGTAAAAGAATAAAATGGGGAATAAAAGACAAGGACCTTATTATAGTCCCAGGTTATGATGCAGGAAATTACTTTCCACAATCATTGGGATACAACTCATTATTTGGTTACATGAGTTGGTGTGTCTCCTTTAGAACTTGCCCATTTGGATCTGGTTCAGGGAATAGCATTGTTTTATTTATATGCTTCCAGAACATGGGTGATAATGAAAACCTCTGAAGCCAAATAGCCTAGTGAACATACCCTATAAATAAAGTCCCCCTTTTGAGCGTCTCTAAACTTGGCTTATGTTCCACAAGCCATTTGAGTCCCAGTCACTTCAACAAGTTCTCTCCATGACTAGAGCTGCCAAAGAAGAGTGGAGTACATGAACTATCCTGACCGTGAATCATGTTAGAGCCAAATGGGCCCACAGAGTTTATCTAGTCCAAGCTCTTCATTTTATAGGCAAGGACACTGAGAACCAAAGAAGTTAAGTAATTTTCTCAAAGTTGTAAAGCAAACAAATATAAACAAAGAAGATTCCAAGTAAATTATGGAATGGTCAAATAATTTCTGACACACCAATACAACAGAATATTTACTAAGCTATGTGAAAAACTAAGGTAATGAGTATAAGGAAACATGAGACTAATATTAACCGATGCAAAAAAAAGTAAGAAAAACCAGGCCAACTATATATATATATATATGAAATATCTACAACAGCTGAAACTGAATTATATTAAATTACTTAACAAGGTTGACCCCAGCATAAGAAAGAAAAACGAATTTCTTCACCTTATTTCACAGGTGGGGGCTATGAATGTGGAACACTATATATGATGTTAGACTTGCAAATGTGTTGCTTAATTTTGCTGAATAAATTCTTCCATCTTTGTAATCTTTGTTATAAGGGATGAATTATGATGGGGGATTTTGGGGGTCAGGGAAATGGGAATATAGTGAGAAATATAGATATCATAAAAGCAAAATTTTTAAAAATAATTTTACTAAAGAAAGAAACAGTAACCAAGTTATTAAATGGCATTGCGAGAAATAGAACTGGGTAATGATGTTTGGTTTAGAGAATTTATACTTTTATGTCTTTGAGATAACCAATTAACACTCATACTTTCACTCAGTTGAATAAGGATACTTGAATGGGGATGGGAATGATGATAAAGTCCTGCTCATGCCTAGAGAAAATTTCTAGTTTTATTAAAATACCTGCCTTAAACATTGTAATATTATGACATAACAGGACAACTGAAATTTTTCTATTTTTATTGTGCTCCAAAAATATCACTAAAATACTCTCATACTATAAAGGGTATGGACAAAGGAGCACCTTTATCTCTTCCTATGAAGAGAGAACACTGATCTGAGCCACCTTAACAAAAAAAAAGACAGTAAAATGAATTCCTACTCTGGCTGGAGATGTTCCCATAATAAAATGTGTAGGAGATGGCCATATGGCTAAAACAAGAAGGGATACTTCTTCCCAATCTGGAAAATTTGTACTACAGTTTGTTGAGGGCGGTGAAATGTATAATATAATAATAATAGATTATATTTTGATAGCACTTTATAGAGTGCTTTCATATCATGACTATTAGAATTACAAATACAAAAATAACTGAAGAAGAGGGTAACAAAAGAATGATAGAAGAAAAATAACAAAGAATTTGTGGGGTTCTTAAAATAGTCATTCTTATCATGTGAGTTGTGCTCCCCTGGGGAGGTATCGAATTAATGCAAATGGTCTATGAATCCATATGCACATCAAAAACTATCTTGCTCTTTATTTGGCTTCAATAAAATATGCAGCATTACTCAGTATAAGAAATAAACATAT
>JAQQSK010007223.1:0-14076 GCA_028658325.1 Potorous gilbertii
CTCCAATGACCCTGAAGATGGCTGAAGTAGCCACTGTTTAGAGCTGGGTCAGACATCAGAGAAGCCAGCATCATACACTGCATCCTAGGCCAACTCCACTCACCTGACTTTTGTCTTGCCACTGGACTTTCATGACTCAGGAAGAGGGAATGAGGCTAATGACTGTGCAACTCAACCTCACCTAAGTCCAATTCACACACAAGTCATGACATCATCCCATGATGCCATGGTCCCTCTTCCAAAATGAAGGAGGAACAATGAGAATAGATGAGGAAAATGAAGTCATAAATTTCAGTGAGTTGCCAAGGATCACGCAGATAGAATCTGAGGCAAGACTTGAACTTGGGTATGTTTTGATCCCAAGGCCAGTCCTCCATCCACTACACCATTGAATTCCTGACAGGAAGTAGCTAAAGTAGTGGAAGGAGCTAAGTGGCACAGTCAATAGAGGACTGTGCCAGGAGTCAGGAATACCCCTCTTTCTGAGTTCAAATCTGGCCTCAAACACTATTTGTGTGACCCTGGGCAAGTCACTTCACCCTGTATGCCTTAGGTTCCTCATCTGTAAAACAAGCTGGAGAGAGAAATATCAAACCACTCTGGTATCTTCTTCAAGATACTGGGTCATGAAGTGTAGGTCATGACTAAATAACAACAAAGCCCTTCACTACAAGTCGGTGCTTGTCCTGTGCCAAAAGTAGATTGAGAATGACTCCCTTGTAAGGAACAGATGGAATATGACCACTACAGCAGGATTCCTGGGCAGGAGCAGGCTGAGAAAGAGGAAGTACTCCAGAAAGCAAGCTCATATTTGGGAAGAAGATGACGATTTTTCCCTTCTGAGCTTCTTATGGAGACAAAGTCTGCTGGTGACAAAATGGGGGGAGGGACCCTTTTTAATCATGCTTCTGAGGACCAACCTTCCTGTTGAGCAGTCTTTCTGCAAGACTGGAAGATTTGGAGGCAACACGATTCAGGCAAGGGATTTACTAAATTTGGAGCTAGATGCTCTTGGTTTGTGTCTGAATTTTACTACCTACTGATTGAGAGAACTTGAATCTCTCTCCTGCTCTGATCCTCTAGTTTCCTCATCTGTAAAAATGAGAAAATGGATGTTCTCTGCCAGCTCCAAATCCTGAGAGCTTATAAAGTTCTTTGGAAGAAATTTTGAGAATGAACTATGCCAATCTGATCATTTATAAGAGATGGAAACTGAAGCTCAGAGGGTTTAAATGACCTCACCATTGTCACACTGGTAGTAAGTAGAAGGTTACTGAAGGTCCCAGAGCAAGTAAAATTCAAACCTAGTTCTGATTCTAAATCCAGTGTCCTTTGTGCTGTACTGGAGGAAAAAAATCAGAGAATTCTCAAGATGGGAGGATGAGTAATTCATCAACCAGTAAGCATTTATACCTTCCCTCTACAGTTACTTTCTATCTGCACATACCCACTCTGTATGTATCTTCTATGTATCTAGTTATTTATATGTTGTTTCGTTCATCAGAATGTAAGATACTTGAGGACAAAGACAGTTTTTGTCTTTTCTTTGTATCCCCACCACTTGGCACATTACCTGATAAATAGTAAGTACTTAACAATTGTTGATTAACTGATTACTGTGTGCCAGGCACTGTGCTAGACTGGGGTAGAGGAAGAAAAGGAAAAGGATAGAATTTTGAAAAGTTGTGCTGCCTTCTATGATAAAATATCATATTCTTCCCCTCCCCTATACTGTTTCATTTCCAAGCTTGCCATTATATATAATCTACTTACTGAAGGAATTTATTTCCATGAGCAAAGCCATGTTTTAAAAATGGGAGGAGACGGGAGGGAGAGACGAACTCAACAATCAGAAAAGTCCTAATTGTTGGTTTACTTATTTTTTTCTCCTATACAATTCATATGGACCAAAAAATTAAAACCATTAAATCATAATATTTTAGAGCAGAAAAGAGACCTTAGAGATGATCTGGTTGACTATTATTTTGCTGATGAGAAAACAGAGACCTTGAGAGGTTAAGTGACTTTCTTAAGGTCACACAGCAAGTTAATAATAGAGTTAGAAATAAAGATAGTAAAGAAAATGATGAGATAATATCAGAAGAACCATGGAAAATAAATATTTGCCCTTCTGCCCAGAGCTTAAGGGAAATCAGGAGGTAGTGGCTATAAAACAGATTTACTCTACTCTGCCTCTCATTTATTTCCTTTCAGGTTTGGATTTGACCAAAGTCTATGTCATTAATCACACTCTGAGCATATTTGAGGCAGGCAGATGCTTGTGGTTTTTTTAGCCCAGGAAACTGAGGAGCAGTTGAAAGAACTGAGGGTAGCTGGAAGGGGTGAAGGGAGGATGATCAGTGTGGGTGGAGCCAACCCAAACTTGGTGGGCTGGTGGGAACTGTTGGATGGTTTTATGATGGCTGGCTCAGGATGTGTGAATCAAGTTCAAATTTAAAAAAAAATATTTCTTCAACCCTTATTTGAGTTCTATAAATGATATTTCCTGTGTTAGTTCATCAGTGTGTGCTCTTTATTTAGGTTCAGCCTGAAATTCATGGAAGTAGCCAAGATAATTTCTGAAAAGGGTGGGAGGGGTGGCACTGCTTTTTTTCCCCACAGCAATACCACTTTGACCCATCTAGGGAGCTGACCTAGAGGTTTAAGAGACCATAGTATGTGCTCTCATTTTACAGAGTAGGGAAACAGAGGCTCAAAAGAATCATCAGATCATACATGTCAAGCCGGAAGGGATGCAAAAGGATATCCCTGCCAATCCTCCATTTGAAAAATGAGAAGAACTGAGGCCTGTAGAAGTGAAGTGAATTACCCAAGATTACCTAATGAATGGCAAAGCTGAGAGTTTGAGCCAGGTTCTCTGAACTAAATGGAGCATTCTTTCCCCTGCATAATCCATTATTTTCAATATTATTTTAAGGAATATGAAATTTGCAGACCAATCCTTCAGGACAAAGAAGTCAAGGCATAGAATGATGTATCTATAGCAGCCATTAAAGCATCTTTCCCTGCTTTCTATGAGCACTTCCTAATGACAGTAGTAGTGATCTAGGTCCTAGGTAGACATGCCTCTACTCAGGGCATTCATAGGCTGGACTTGGGCATTTCCTGGAGACTGTTTCCAGGGGAGTAAGATGATAAGAGTAAGAAAAGAAGGAAAATGTCTAGAGGTGCATGTGTGTGTGTGTGTGTGTGTGTGGTGTGTGTGTGTGTGTATGTATGTGTGTGTGTGTGTTGTGTGTGTGTATGTATGTATCTGTGTGTTGTGTGTGTGTATGTGTGTGTGGTGTGTGTGCGTGTGTGTATGTATGTATGTGTGTGTGTTGTGTGTCTGTGTATGTGTGTGTGGTGTGTGTGTATGTGTGTGTGTGGTGTGTGTGCGTGTGTGCGTGCGTGTGTGTGTGTGTGTGTGTGTGTGTGTGTAGGGAGTAACATAGAGAGAGTTGAAATAGATTTAGAGCTGGAAGAGCTCTAAAATGGTATACTCCACCTCTATTTTATTTTAAGGCAACTGGGTAGAGAGAGTGGAGAGAGTGATAGCTGTGGCCATCTTTCCTCAGACCTTTACTAGCAAATAATGTGATTTTGAGCAAGTGCTATTATCCTCAGTTTCCCCCTCTGAAAAATGGAATAATAATAGAACCCATCTCAGAGAGCTCTTTTGAAGAACAAACAAAACCACACATGTAAAGTGTTTTGTAAATATGAAGAAACCAAGTCTAATCCAACAATTGGATCCACCAAGCATTTAACTTAATTCAACACACATTAATTATATAACACTAATATTACTGCTGCTGTTGCTCCACCACCACCACCACCACTGCTACTACTACTACTACTACTACTACTACTACTACTGCTGCTGCTGCTGCTGCTGCTGCTGCTGCTGCTGCTGCTGCTACTACTACTACTACCACTACCACCACCACCACTACTACTACCCTACTACCATTACTGCTAGCATTCATATAGCACTTGACAAATATGATTTCATTTCACATGCCCAGTGCTAGAGATAGAAAAGATAAAAGCAACAAAGGGCCTTTTCTTCCTAACTGACAAAGTCTAAGTCACTGCCCAAGGTCAGAGATACAGTGACAAAAAAATGAAAAAGAAGCCCTTGCTTTCGAGAAGTTTACATTCTAGTAAATTTCCAAAAGACAAAGTCATTTGTGTCTCATCAAATGGTCACTAGTTAGAAGAACCAGGACTGAACTCCGGGTCCTACTTTTCAACTCTAATTCCCTTTCTCCTGAGCCACACAGATGGTTGTCTAAGGCGAAACTCTCATTGAGATGTTTGAATTGGTCGTATTCATGAGATCAACGAGGATCAAAGGAGCCCACGAATCTGCAAACCTTGGAGCTGTTTATCCATTTAAATGCATATCTCTTCTTCCTAGCATATGAACCCCTTATATTTATTTTTAGGCACTGCACTGAGCTGCCTGCATTATGTCAATGTTTGCAATGCGAGCTGTGTATCTAAAGGTTACCCAGCACACTGTGATATGAAAAAAAAATCACTTGCATTTTACCTCTAGTGAAACTGTACTTGGATCCTGCTGTATGTTCTAATGGTGTTAAATGTCAAAAAGAAAAAAAAGAAAAAGAAATTGCAAATGTAAGTATAAGAAAGGGAACGGAAACGGCTGCCCTAGATTACTTACGTGTGCAGCTCACAGTGATGAAGATGTCACTGCATCTCAGCTGAAGCTTGCCAGTCGAGTAACTCTTCCATCAGATTTCAAAGAGAAGTACTGACATATTGAGAAGTAGCAAAATCAAATTAATTTAATTCACTGGGTGTTTATTCACCCTCTAGCACAAGTCACAACCAGAAGTGATGAAGAAAAGTTGCAATAATAGAAATTAATTGTGCCTTATTACTTCTTAATTACTATCTCCATAATGCAGGGGTACAGCAAACCCTCTAATGGGTCACGAGAGAGGAGTGACAGTTTCTGTGGGGCTAATCTAGCCTGCTCTAGTCTTCCACGGGAGAAAATTCTATAATTACCTGCCCAACTGCAATGTAGATGGGGTTCTGAAGTAGTCCTGGTCAGGGGAACAAGGTGACACTTAGAACAGGTAGAGATTAAAGCCTTTTAAGAACAATGGAGAATCAAAGGATGTGTCCTTGGTTTTTCAAATAAAAAAAAGTGAAGTGGGAAAACCACTAGGTTTAATCTGAATTTAGAGCTCGGTACAGCTACTGTGTGACCTTCCCTCTCTGGGCCTCAATTGTCTTTTTCTAAAATAAAGAAATTGGGTTAGAGAATCTCCAGATTCCTTCCAGATCTGAATCTGTGATCCAGTGAGCATGTCTTTCTACAGAGAAACACATGGATACACACAAATACACATAGGCATACATGTATGCACTCTGCCTAGGAAGCACAAAGAGCTATGCTATGAAGAGTAGTAGAAGCCCTCAGAATTCCCTCAGATGCACTTACAGTCTTCTTTCAGTTACATTTTTAAAAAGGAATTGCTATACTGAACCAATTGCACGGTTCATTCCATTCAGTTTTCCATTGCTAAGAGTCCAAGGGACAATTTCAAGGAAGGGCACAGATTAAAGGGTGGATCTGGAGTGGTGCTTGGAATTCAGGCTCTACCACTTTCCTTGTTCAAAATTCAGATATTCCCATAATCCTTAGTGTCTGGACATTTAATAAACAAAGCTTTTCTCTTTTGTCATGATATAATGGATTTCTATTGGGTCTCTTTTCAACCTTTCAAGGCTGAAAAATCCTGCTCTTTTCTGTCTATCTTTATAAAGTAGAAATTCCCTCCTTTCCTTTTCTTTCATCCCCTATTATTTCTTCTTTTGTCTCATTTCTTTTTCTTCTTTTCTTATTACCTTCTTTTTCTTTTCTTATTTCCTTTCTTTCCTTCATTTACCTTTCCTCTCACTTTCCCACTCTTCTATTTCTTTCAATCTTTACTTCTCTTTTCTTCAGGCTGCTTTTATTCTCCTTCATCCTTTTCTTCTCTGCACACACTTCCTCTATACTATATTATAAATCCTTTCCTGTCCTTGCCTCTCCTCTCCTCGCGTATCTTTTCCTCTAATCCCATCTCCTCTCCACTTTTCATCTCCTCTTTCCTCTTCTCCTTTCTCCTCTCTTCTCATCTTCTCTTGGATGTTTCTATTGGCATTTCTAAGAAAAAGACAACATATAACCTAGATGAGTTTAAACAAATCACTTCCCTTCTCTAGACCTTAGTTTTCTCAACTCTAAAAAGAGAGGGATGTGCTAAGTGACCTCTAAGGTCCCTTTCACCTCTAAATCCTACAATACTGTGAATCGAACAATAAATTCAGACACATTATCTTATTATGAACAATTTGCTAAAATGGAAAATACATCATATTTCTGTTGAGAGGATCAAGAAAGATTACCTGGAAGATTGAATTTCCAGTCGATGATAGATGATTGTGGAAATGAAGTGATGTGAGGGAAAGTGGGAGCCAAGTAGTGGCAGAAATGAAGGGAGAGGAAATGATAAAAGTGAGAATAAGGATATTGATGACTATGCCGTTGCTGCTGCGGATCATGAGGATGGTTATTGTGGCAAAGATAATATTCATCAGCAACTGACATTTATGTAATATTTAAAGATTTCTTACAATGCTTTCCATACTTTTAAGACTTGTGAAACATTTGATCCTCTACCTATTTGAGCCAGGGCTTTGGGCTTTCTTTCTCACCACCAAGTGAACCATGGCAAATTTAAAATACTCAGTGAGAGAACAGAAAAAATGGGAAATGACTTTTTGAGCTATAACTAGGATGGGGTATCCTGGGATATTCCCCAGGTACTGACATGGGGGTAGTGTTTCTTCTCTTGAATGATCTAAATACTATGATTCCCACTCTTGCAGTCTTCCATCAGCCTATACACCCAATAAGAGTTATAAGAACTGGGGAAAACAAGGGAGAGCAGGGTCAGAATTAGCAGAGATTGGGAGAAGAGATAGCCCACCCCTCTCTCAGTATGTGTAAGATCATTTCTGTAATCAGAGTATCTCCCCCGAGGTCTATCTGTGCCAATATCCTGCCACCTTCACTGAATTTAGACCATCTGCTGGGATTCCTACTTATAACTCAAATCTGTCCTAAGAAATCACCAGATTCTTCTCCATTACAGAACCTCAGCCCTGCCTCCAATACTCCCTCTGGAATAATATCCAAAAACAAAAATAGCCTCATCCCCTCCCTACACCTGTGCTGAGGATCTCAACATCTGGATGATGTTGAAACAAGTTCAGGCTAGACCAGATTAACTGAGCAATTTTGATAGCTCTTAATGTTCATTGGAGACAAGCCCTAATAAATAAATATTTACAATCTTCTCCTATACAGAATAATTATGGCTAAAGAAGCACAAACTTCTTTGAACACTAAATGATAATAAGACCTAACAAGCCCTTCTCATACCACTATCATCTACTTTTTATGCTGTGATAACGTACTGTCACACTACACCAATATGGAATCATTTTTAAATCCTCATTCACTGGTGCTCCAATTATAATCACATTCTGTTCAGATTAAGTACACTTTGATGGCAATTCCCTTATACCAAAAAATATAGTCCAAGATAATGGGCTCTGAGTATAGTTTCAATGCTAATAAGAGGCTGTTTAACAGCCTTGAGAAGTTCATTTTGACTGCATTTTCATTGCCGTGATAAACAGTATATAATGCCCCTCAATTATGGATTTAATGTTAAAAAATGAAGTTATGAGACAATTCATTTCAACCAAATTGTCATCTCATTTCTGAGATGGTGCCCTTTTAATAAATACAAATTCTACTTACTTCTGTTTTTTTTTTAAGGTCTGGAGTTTCAACAATGTAATCAATTACAGGAAAACTGACAGGTAAAATAACTGACAGGTGAAATCCCACTGAAACAAAATTTGTGAGCATTTCTTGGAGCAATCATGCCAGAAACCATTATCCCCAATGACCTTTTATTATCAGAGCATCAGGAGAGAGAGTGAATCTCTGAGGATTGCCACCAGGATGGAATTTCAGGAACTCAGTTACTCAGAAGTTTCAGATTCAGTTTCACTAGGTAAACAAATGGCATATAAGATCCTAAATACAGAGTTTGGAAGACAGGCCATGACCATGGCAAACAAACAAAAACAAAAGCAAACAAACAAGCAAACAGAATTTTCAGGAATATTCTTAATCATGAACCTATTTTAAGCACATATTTTTTCTAGCATTAATCTATTTTCAGCATCTCTCTGCCCACCTAATTTTAAGATTAACAGGAATGCAACTTACCCATGGAATTTCAAAGCCACATCAGAAATACAGTGCGATGAAGAATAGATAACATATCGAGACTTAAATGCTACAGGTCCACAAGGGAGTTGGTCCACATGGGCTGGGAAAACAGAAAAAAGAAAATTTTGAAGATACAAATGGAAATAAGTCTGATGATGAAGAACAGAGGGAATTACCTAAGTATCTAAAGTAGGTGCTCAAGGAGTTCATAATACTTCGATTTGCTGCAGGCATATAGAGAAGATGAAAAGAAAGAAGGCAATAGACGATAAATACATAAAAGTGTCATGCTCTTGAAAGAATGATGTTAAAGGATGGGGCAGAGTCAAGATGGTGAAGTAGAGGCAGAATCCAGTTAGAGCTTTCCCCACAAACCCCACAAAAATCTGCAAAAATTACCTTAAACAAATTCTAGAGTAGCAGAAGCCACTAAATGACAGACTGAAGCAACTTGCCTACCTAAACAACCAGGAAAGTTGACAGGAAAGGTCTATAGCCCTGGGCTGGGAGTAGAGCACAATTCAGCTTGGGTCGATGAACAGAACTTGAGCAGCCCTTAGGAGACTGCATTGTGGGTGGTTGCTTCAGATTCCATACTTCTCAACCCACAAACATTAAGATACCTTCAAAAGTCAGTGGGAAGGGTCTCTCACCTTACTGAGAGGGCAGTGTGGTCTGGTCCCTGCCTGGCCCCAGCCCCAGGGCAGCTACAGACAGCTGTTGCTGAAGTGGAGGCTGCTTCTCAAAATCTCTACTTAACAAAACTCAAAAGTAAAGCAATTGGCAGGGAAAATGAGCAAACAGGGGTAAAAAGAAACAGACTATAGATTCTTGTTTTCTCAGTGAAGACATATTTTCTTACATCATTGAGAATGAGGAAAATCAAAATATACAGCCAGAAGAAGAAAACAAAGCCAAAGCTCCTGCATCCAAAGCCTCTAAGAAAAATATGAATTGGTCTCAGGACATGGAAGAGCTCAAAAAGAATTTTGAAAATCAAGCAAGAGAAGTAGAAGAAAAATTGGGAAGAGAAATGAGATTCATACCAGAAAACCAAGAAAAACGAGTCAACAGCTTGCTAAAGGAAACCCCCAAAATTGCTGAAGACAATGACACCTTCAAAATTTGACTAAACCAAATGGCAAATGAGGTCCAAAGACCCAATGAAGAGAAGAATGCCTTAAAAAGGTGAATGGGGAAGATGGCAGAGTAGAAGGATGGACCTGTAGAAGCTTCCCCCCCCGCCATAGTCCATAAAATATCTGTAAAAATGATTCTAAACAAGTTAATTCTACAGCATCAGAAGCCACAAAACAACAGAGTGAAAGAGATATTCAGTCCAAGACAGCCTGGAAGGCTGACAGGAAAGGTCTATTGCACCAGTCTCAAAGCAGAGTGTAGCCCATGGAGCCCAGCCCACCCTTGCCTGTACAGCACCAGCAGGGACAGGATCATAGCAGGCCTCAGGGGCCAAATCCCTGGCAGCATCTGTGGCTCCCAAATTGTTCAACCCACAAATGCCAAAGACAGTTTCAAAGGTCAGTGAGAAAGCTCTTTCCCCTGGGTGAGAAGGGAACAAGATCTGGCGCTGCCAGCTACTGCAGCAATATTGTCCATTTTTAGAGCCCTGGGCTTAAGGTCCCTGGGGGAATTGAGCAGCTGATCTTGATCTCAGCCATGAGTGGTAGCTCTGGGGTGAAGAGTAGGAGTGCTGGAGTGGTGGAGCTGGAGGTGGTTGTGGAGAGGGAATTCTACTTGAAGATCCTGGGCAGAACAGAGTGCTTGCAGTTGTTCAGAAACAAGAACACAAGCCAGGAGAGGAGGAAACTCCTCTCCCTTGATTGTGCCACCTTGGAGGAACTGAGAACTTACAGGTCTCCAGAGTACACCCTCCTCTTGACAAAGGACTCAAAGTGGCTGAGAAAATGCCCAAAAATGGGGGAAAAATAAGACTATAGAAAGCTACTTTCTTGGTGAACAGGTATTTTCTTCCATCCTTTCAGGAGGAGAAAGAATAAAGCATACCATCAGAGGAAGATCTAAAAGTCAAGGCTTCTGCATTCAAAAACCTCAAAAATAAATATGCAATACTGTCAGGCCATAGAAGAGCTCAAAAAGTATTTTGAAAATCAAGTAAGAGAGGTAGAGCAAAAATTGGGAAGAGAAATGAGAGAGATGCAAGAAAACCATGAAAAGATGGTCAACAGGTTGCTAAAGGAGACCTAAAAATGCTGAAGAAAATAATACCTTTGAAAACAGGTTAACTCAATTGGCAAAAGAGGTCCAAAAAGCCAATGAGGGGGGAAAATGATTCAAAAAGCAGAATTTGCCAAATGAAAAAGGATGTTCAAAAACTCAGTGAAGAAAATAGTTCTTTAAAAATTAGAAATAAAGCAGATGTAAGCTAATTACTTTGTGAGAAACCAAGAAATTACAAAACAAAACCAAAAGAATGAAAAATAGAAGATAATGTGATATATCTCATGGGAAAATCAACTGACCTGAAAAATAGATCCAGGAGAGACAATTTAAAAATTATGGAACTTCTTGAAAGCCATGATCAAGAAAAGAGACTAGACATCATCTTTCATGAAATTATCAAGGAAACTTGTCCTGATTTTCTAGAACCAAAGAGTAAAATAAATATGGAAAGAATCCACCAATCGCCTCCTGAAAGATATCTGAAAAGAAAAACTCATAGGAATATTGTAGTCAAATTCTGGAGTTCTCAGGTCAAGGAGAAAATATTACAAGCAGCCAGAAACAGTTCAAGTATTATAGAAATACAATCAGGATAACACAAGATCTAGCAGATTCTACATTAAGGAATTGATTATGATATTCCAGAAGTCAAAGGAGTTAAGGTTAAAATCAAGAATCACCTACCCAGCAAAACTGAGTATAATACTTCAGGGAAAAAATGGTCTTTCAATGAAATAGAGGACTTTGAAGCAGTCTTGATGAAAAGACCAGAGTTGAATAGAAAATATGACGTTCAAAGAAGCATGAAAAGGTAAACAAAAAAAAGAAATCATAAAGGACTAACTAAAGTTGAACTGTTTAGATTCCTACATGGAGAGATCATATTTCCAACTCTTGAGACTTTTCTCAGTATTAGAGTAGTTGGAGGGATTACACACACACACACACACACACACACACACACACACACACACACACACACACGTATATAGATAGAGAGCACAGGGTAAGTTGAATAGGAAGCGATGATATCAAAAAATAAAATTGAGGGGTGAGAGAGGAATATATTGGGAAAAGAAAAGGAGAAAGGAAATGAGGTGGGTTATCTCTCATGAAAGAGACAAGAAAAAGCTTTTTAATGGAGGGAAAAAGGGGACAGGTGAGAGGGAAAAGGTGAAGCTTACTCTCATCACATTTGGCTTAAGGAGGGAATAACATGCACACTCAATTTGGTATGAAAATCTATCTTACACTACAAGAAAGTAGGGGAGAAGAGGATAAGCGAGGTCGGGGAATGATAGAAGGGAGGGCAAATGAGATGAGGGAATAATTAGAAGTAAGCACTTTTGGGGAGGGACAAGGTCAAAAGAGAGAATAGAATAAATGGGACAAGCATAGGATATAGGGAAACATAGTCTTACACAACATGATTATTATGGAAGTGTTTTGCAAAACTACACATATATAGCCTATATTGAATTTCTTGCCCTCTCAGTGGGGATAGGTGGGGAGGGAGGAAGGGAGAGAAGTTGGAACTCAAAGTTTTAGGAACAAATATTGAGAATTATTTTTGAATGCAACCTAGAAATAATAAATACAGGCCCTGGGTATAGAAATCTATCTTGTTCTACAAGAAAAGGAAGAAAATGGGCATAAGGGAAGGGAAGGGAGTGACAGAAGGAAGGGCAGATTAGGGAAAAGGGTAATTAGAATGCATGGTGTTTTGGGGTGGGGGGAAGGGAGAAATGGGGAGAAAACTTGGAACTCAAAATTTTGTGGAAATGAATGTTGAAAACTAAAAGTAAATAAGTAAACATAAAAAAGGAGAATGGGCCAAATGGAAAAGAGGTTCAAATGCTCACTGAAGAAAATAATTTTTTAAAAATTAGAATGGAGCAAATGGAAACTAATGACTTTATGAGAAATCAATAAATTATAAAACAAAACTGAAAGAATGAAAATATAGAAGACAATATGAAGCATCTCACTGGCAAAACAAGTCACTTGGAAAATAGATCCAGAAGAGATCATTTTAAAATTATTGGGCTGCATGAAAGCCATGATCAAAAAAAGAGCCTTGGCATCATCTTTCAAGAAATTATCAAGGAGTACTTCCCTGATATTCTAGAAGCAGAGGATGAAATAGAAATGGAAAGAATCCATTAATCACCTCCTGAAAGACATCCTGAAAGGGAAACTCCTAGGAATATTGAAGCCAAATTCCAGGGTTACCAGGTCAAGGAGAAAATATTACAACCAGTTGGAAAGAAAAAATTCAAGTACCATGGAAATACAACCAGGATAGCACAAGATTTAGCACAGGTTGTATTTTACATGCAACTAGGAAATAAGATATATAGGCAATGGGGGTAGAAATCTATCTTACCCTAGAGGAAAATAGAAGGAAAGGGAGTAAGAGTGGGAGGGGGAGGTGATAAAAAGGAGGGTAGATTGAAGAAAAAGGCAACCAGAATACATGTTGTCCTGGGGTTGGGTAGGAGGGAGATGGGGAGAAAATTTGAAATTCAAAGCTTAGCTTCTACACTATGGGGATCATATCTGATATGATCCCTTATCATATCAGATATGATATTCCATAGTTCAAAGGAGATAGGATTAAAATGAAGAGTTACCTACCTAACAAAACTGAGTATAATACTTCAGAGGAAAAAATGAAACTTCAATGAAATAGAGAACTTCCAACCATTCTTATTGAAAAGACCAGAGCTGAATAGAAAATTTGGAAAGATATGGAAAGATGATATTTGTAATTCATGAGATCTTTCTCAGTATTAGAATAATTGGAGGAAATACATACATGCATACGTACATACATACATATATATACAAACATATGTGTATATGTACATATATGTGTATATACATATATATGTGTCTGTATGTGTGTGTATACATATATACATATATATGTTTAGAGAGAGAGAGAGGACACAGGGTGAGCTGAATATGAGGCAATAATATCTAAAAAAGAAAATTAAGTGTTGGGAGGACTAAGAGAAAGAAAAATGGAGAGGTAGAATGCAGTTAGTCATCTTACACAAAAAGGGCAAGAAAGAACTTTCATAATGGAGGGGAAGATGGGGCAGGTGAGAGGCAATAAGTGAGCCTTCCTTTCACTGGATTTGGCTTCAGAGTGAATAACATATACTACCAATCGGGTATGGAAGTTTATTTTATCCTACAGGAAAGCAGGGGCAAAAGGAATAAGTGACAGGTGGGTAATAGAAGGGATGACACATTGGGGGAAGGGGTAATCAGAAGCAAACACTTTTGCAGAGAGACAGGTCAAAGGAGAGAATTGAATAAATGGAGGGTGGGACAACATAGATGGAAATATAGTTAGTCTTTCACAACATGACTGTAATAGAAGTCTTTTGCATGACCACACATGTCTAACCTATATTGAATTGCTTGCCTTCTCAAAGACAGTGGGGGTGGGGGGAGGTAAGGGAGAGAATGTGGAACTCAAAACTTTAAAAATGATTGTTAGAGGTTGTTTTTTACATGCAACTAGGAAATAA
>JAQQSK010007224.1:0-14076 GCA_028658325.1 Potorous gilbertii
AAGTCATATCATCATTTCTCTGATGTCATTTTTCTTCAAAAATGAAGGTTGAATCAAGCCGAGAAAAAGGAGTTACAGTCATTCAAATTTAATGGATGTCCCACTGCCCTGTGAGTAAACATACTCCACTAACCAAACATGTTTCCAAGTAGAGATGGGAAGGGGAAAAGAGATGTATCCGAATCAGTTTAATATCCTTGTTGAATTTCCTTTCCATGTTATTGTTGAATAAACTTCTTTTTGGTTAAATGGTGGATGATCTATGGATGTCTCATTTCATTCCAGTCCCCAACCTGAACCATCAAACCAGGCTTGATATAGACCTGACCCAGCACACACACATGTGTGATTCTGAAATATTAAAACTTCCCTTCCTCACCATAACCTTTATAGGCAATAAGGTCAGACTGAAATCAGTCAAAATGGTCATTGAAATTGAATGGGACATGTAGTTCAAAGTCTTTCTCTTATATATAAAATGATGGGGTGTATGAGAACTAAATGATCTTCAAACTCCCTTCAAGTTCTGAATTCAGTGGTTACCTGATGCTCTATAATCTTCCCAAGTGCTAGATGTACCCAGCCAGAGATATTTCCGTATGGAGTCCACCTAAAGTCTTGTTTTCTCTTTACTAAATATTACAAGTTTTTAGAAAGTACTAAAGTATTTGTCTAGTGCCTCCAGGGAATAGATCTTTTGGCAGCTCTATTGCATGCCTTTACCGTTGAGGGCTTTACTGTACCTTTGCTACAAAGAACTCTTCCATCTCTTATGACCAATAATCCATTCCCACTGTTTCCCAGAAGCCATTAGTTGATTCCTTTAGTATGAAGCTATGATTTTCATTTTCAAAACACTAAGTTTAATTTCATACACATACAATCTCCCCCAAATCCTCATTAGGTGATTATTTTTGTTAGATTTTATAAAAGAACCCCACACCGGTAATCTAAAGGCCTTTCTCTTCCATCATCTAACCATGTGACCTTAGACTTCACTTCATTTCTCTTACATAATAGAGAAGAACAAATGGAGGGAGAGAATTAAAGTAACTTATCCAAGATTGTATAGGAAGTAGTAGAGCTGAGATCTGAACACAGATCCTTATGCTTTTAATATATAGCTTTCCTCACTAAACTATACTGTACTTTATTTTGTTGAAACCATAGCTCCAAAGGCTGTTTTCACATTTATAAAATGGTGGGGGCTGCTGTATTGGTTTTTTTTTTAATATAAGTTTCCTTCTAACTTGAAAAACTATCTCCCTCCCCAGAATCCTCATCTATAAATACCAATGTTTCTCAAACATTCTAAGGATTTTTTTTTACTTTAGTGCAATCTTTTGTGCCATATAAATATGATTTATTGTTGTATAATGTTTTAAAAAAATAATAAAACATCTGACAAACTTCCTTTATCCATTCTAAGTTATATCAATTCCTTTTACCATTGACATGGGAATGTGAGGGATTTTGTTTGGATTAGGACATCCTGGTGTGAAAATTTTTCTATCATGTCAGATTGCCACCCATCTATGACTTAGTAAATAAGTCTACTACATAGCTAGTAACGGTGGAGCAATGCTTTGAACCTGTCATCCTAATTCTGAGTCTAGCACTCTATCCATTATTCCATTATGTATTTCTAGAAATAACATCTTTAGAACCCAATACAATGGGAAGGTGATACATGCAACAAGAATAACCTAAGATGAAAGAGAATTCTGGAGACAATAAGATGGTGTAGAATGTGTACCAGGTTTGAAATCAGACAACTTGAATTAGAATCTTAGGCTTGAAATGTCAAACTGAGGATGTTATATAGGGTTCCTGGAAGTAACAGGGAACCACTGTTTCCCTTCAGAGTTGGGGATTGGTCAGATCTACTCTTTAGAAATATCACCTTGGCACCTGAGTGGAGGACAGTCTATAGTGGGAAAAAGATTTCAGGCAGAGAGACCAGTAAGGCTATTGCAATAATTTAGGTGAGAGATAATAAAAGATCTGAACTAGGTTTGTGGCTATGTGATTGGAGAGAAGACATACACAAAAGATACTGAGAAGGTAGTAAAGTCAAGATTTGACAATAGATACATGAACAATCGGTTATGTTGGGTGATGGAGAGCCAGATGTTTAAAGGATGACACAGATTGAGAATCTGGATGACTGGGAGGATGGTGATGCTCTCAACAGGAATAGAGAAGTTCAAAAGAGAAGGAGGTGTAGAAAATAATCAGCTCTGTTTTAGACAAGTTGAGTTTGAGATGTCTATAGTCGAGCCAGTTTGGAAAGACTAGAAGGTAGCTGGTGATGCATGTTTGCAGCTCAAGATACAGAAGGGGACTGGAAACCTGTGAAACTATGCAAAGACAACTGATGTACATGGAGGTAATTGAACCTATGGAGACAGATGAGATCACCAAGTGAGATATTATAGAGTGAAAAGAGAAGAGGGCAAAGGACAGAACCCTGAGGAACATCCATCTTTAGGGGGTATGACACGGATTAAAGAGCAAGCAATAGAGACAGAGAAAGATTGCTTGGAAAGGAAGAGGAGAACTAGGAGGAAACTGTTATATAAACCTAGAGGGCAGAGTAGTAAGAAGGAGAATGTGATTAATAGTGTCAAGTAACAGAAAAGTAGAGTGATGTGTGTTCATCCTTCGTTGCTGAAGAAGACCATGCCATCAGAGAAATGATGACATGACTTGCACTTGATTTTGTTTTGAGTGAGGGAAGGCTATGCAAGGTCACCAGCCTCACTTCTCCTTCAGAGCCATCTAGATCCAGTGACCAGATGTTCCTCAAAATGACTGGAGATGACCCAGGATGAGGCAATTGGGGTTAAGTGACTTGCCCAAGATCGCACAGCTAGTGAGTATCAAGTGTCTGAAGTGACATTTGAACTCAGGTCCTCCTGACTCCTGCACTGGTGCTCTATCCACTGCACCACCTAGCTGCCCCCAAAGAGTGATGAGACTTGGCCAGAAAATATACATTGGTACCTTTGGAGAGGACTACTTTTTCCCATTAAAAAGCCCCAGGAAACTGAAGTTTAGAGACTGACTTGCTCCATCTCAAGTAAGTATCAGAGGTGGCATCTGAACCCCAGTTTTGCTGACTACAAGCATAGTACACTAGCCATTGTGAAAACCTTCCTCCTTGATGAAGGCCTCCCAGATCATTCCAGTCCACAGCAGTGCCTCTATTCCCAGGATTCATTCAATACTGATTGCTAAAAGCTCAGAACCTCTCAGCTGATTATGTAGTTTTTTAAATTATTCTTTAATTATCCAGTATGGTAGCCTTATCTCTACCATGACATACCAATCTCTTGAGAAAGACTGTGTCTGAACCTGCTTTTGGGTCCTTCTCATTCTTAGCACAGAGTTGTATTTCTATAGGTATTCAATAAAGTCTTCATCATTCTAACGAAATAATGTTTCAGTATAACTAGAAATCATGTCAATGTTCTGGACCCTGTGGAAGTGAGGCACAATACCCAAATCCATACCCCACAGCCCTCCCTCCTGCCCCAAAATACATATAACTCATTGGAATTATGGGAATATATTTCAATTTGGTCAGCAATTGACTTTCAAATGTTTAGGTTTCCTTTTAATGTTTATCTGAGAAGAATAGATTGTACTACATATCTACATCATCGTGTTTTTTCTATCTATCTATCTGTCTGTCTGTCTATCTATCTATCTAATCCAAGAAAGGAGGCAAAGTTGAGGAAAAAGTTGTAGTTTATAGCCATTTGACCCAGAACAAAGAAACGAGAGTTCAGGTAGAAAGGAATCCTTCATAAAGAAGCTGATAGAATTAGCTCTGCCTTGAACTGGGAAGGAAGTATGAATTAGAAATGAAAATTGGAAGACACCAAGTGAAATGAATTCACTTAAACCCATCTTTTCAGGCAATGGTCATCATTGTCTGGGACCTTCTCAGCCTAAGAGAGGGCCTTCCTCTGGACCTCTTGTAATTTTATGGCTACTAATGGAGTACGTTCCTGTTGCATGCCCAGACCATCTCCTTTTCCTGTCCTGTATCTTGCTGATGACGCCCTTTTTTATGCCTCTTGTTCTTTCCTGTAACTTCTTTAATTAGATAAGCATCCAGAAGTGGAAAGTCTACTCTATGTACACCTGTTTCTTCTCAGTGGCTAACATCAGAGACATTCCAAGGACTCTCAGGTTCTGGGCCACCTATTGATAACACACCCAGGTGTTTCCCCCTTCCCTTCCTTCTAACAGTGTGCTTTCAGTTTCCTCTGGTTAAAAAAGTGCTATATAAGGTGAAGGGAAAGGCTACCCTACTGGGTACCAATTAACACCTCAGTATGACACCCTTTGAACTTTCAGTAACAATCTTCATCTCCTTCCCTCTTTATATTACATTACTTCTAGCCTTGTGTAAATGCCTGAGTATTCACCAAGTAATGAAAATGGGTTTTATATATGTACATGTGTATAAATATACATATATAAACCCATTTTCATCATATGTAAACATGTACATATAAAACCTCATGATGAATCATAGATACATATATTATCACTACACGTTTATTAAACACCTATTATGCTCCAGGCTCTATGGTAAGTTCTGGGGATACGAAAGGAGGCAAAACACAGTACATGCCCTTGAGGGGCTCACAATCTAATGGGGAAACACCAAAAGACAACTATATTCAAGTTAAATAGGAAATAACAGAAACCTCACTCTCTTTTAATCACAACCACCTTCAGGACTCAAGAGGGAAATCAATTAAAGTAATAATAATGAAATATTAAATAAAATTAAGCAATTAAATTAAAAAAACATACACATGTTGTGCATATACTCACATACATATCTTCCTAGCTAGTATTTGTAAACTTGCCTCTTGCCTTTACACTTCTAATATAGTTCTACCTGCTTTTTTGTTTAGAGGTTCTAGAGGTAGAAGAAATCAATCTAGTTGCACCCTCTCATTTTTCAGATGAGGAAACTGAGACCTAGGGAAGTTAAGAGACTTATCTAAGACTTACATGCTAAGTAAGCAACCAAGGTAATATTTAAAGTCCAGTTTCTATATTTAAGTCAAGATAACTACCTGAATGGAAGACAGACCACCCAGCTCCCATATGAACGTCAGTAAATCCCTGAAGTTCACACAAGACTATGCAAGTAAGAAGGAATCCAATGAGGAATTATAATAAATCACTTTGCCCACTCTACAACTGCACAAGAGATCAAGCAAAAGCCTGAAGACAATTGCCAAGGATAGTTCCAGAGTACAGTAACTTTTTAGCATGACCAGAGGCTGCTAGGAACATCCCTGGCTTGCAAGGCTCTCTGTCCAGAGGCAGGAAGAGGAGAGGGTTACCTCAAGAAAGGCCCCTGTGTATTTAGTGCAGGGACCTTGGGAATGCTGGGGTGGGGTAGTAAGTGTACATATTGGGACTCTAGAGTCCCTAGCATAGTGTTTTGAAACCCCAGATAAGTGCCTGTTAGTCTGGTACTCTAAACTTCAAAGATCCAAAGTCTCCTAACCCTGGAAGGTAGAGTTCAATGAAAGAACACAGAGGACCCAGAGTGGAACCAAGTAGAGCCAGCCACATCACTCAAAAACACAGCAAGGGGTAGAGTGTGGCCCTGACCCAAAGCCCCGATTCTCTAACGAAAGTTGGAGAGATGAGGAAATCAAAGAAAACAGTATCAAATGTTATTGCAAATTGAAAGATCCTCCGAAAGGGCAGAAAAAGAATATCTTTCTAACAACTGCAAGCAGAGACTTAAAGGGGGAAAAGTAGATTTTCACAAGTAGTACATTATGAAATGAGATTAAAAATGAAGTAATTTTTTAAAGGAAAGAATTAGTTGGAGAATAGATTCGAAGGGAATATGATAAACCTTACCCAAGTAATGAATTCCCAAAAAATTAGAATAGATCAAACAGAAATAAATGGCTCCATGAGACAGAAAGAAATATTTGAATAAAATTAAAGGAGGAAAAATAGAAGGAAATGTAAGATGTCTGATATAAAAACTTACCTGGAAAATAGATGGAGAAGAATTTAAAAATTATTGAACTCACTGAAAATCATAAATGAAAATAGACTTGATCTTTTAAAACAAAAAAAGGTAAAGACAGAGAGAATTCACCAGTCACTTCCTGGAAGACTATTCCCGCTCCCCCCCAAAAGTCCTAGGAATATCGTAGTCAAAAATCTCCTATATCAAAGAAATATATGTACTGAAAGAGGCAGTTCAAGTACCAAGTGAGCAGTCCAGAACCACGTAAAACTTGGCAATTTCTACCCAAAGCAAGAGTTCTTCAAATACACTCTTTCAAAAGATACTTACAAATATTAATAAATTATCCTATAAGGGGAAAAAATGGATATTTAATGGAATAGAGGATTTTTCAAACATATTAGTTGAAAAGACTAAATTCAGTAGGAACTTTGAAATGCAAACGTAAGAGCTCAGAGAAAACTAGAACAAAACTGATGATGTCTTCAGCATGGAGTGCTATTGGCAAAGGAAATTCATTCTACCAATAAGGGTCAGCATCTGTTCTGGATTTAGAGCCTTAGAGTTGCCTGGAAGCACCACGTGGTTGAGCACTTTCCCAGAGTCACAGAGAAAGTGTGTGGAAGGTGGGACTTAACCACAGGTCTTCCCAATTTCAAGTTCAGCTCTCTCTTGAGTGCTTGGCACAATTCCTACCACACACAACTGACTGAATAAAAGAAAGAAATGGAGGAAGGGAAAGGAAGGAAGGAAGGAAGGAAAAGAAAAAAAGACAGAAGGAAAGAAGGTAAACGATGGCTACACATCCACCAGTTACCCTACTGTGTAAAAATGTCCCTAAATGGAATAGACTCTTCACAAAGGTCAAAGAACACAGAACTTGCAACAAAAAATGTGATTCAAGAGTTATAAGCAAAATATCTTTGGAAATATACATGTAAGAAAGAAAGAATATTGACAAGAAAAGTGCTATCACTAGAGAAGTCATAACAAAGGGAAAGTGGGATAAAACACATTTTAATAAAATTAGTTCAAAAGCATTTCTCAAATCACAAAGAACTCTAACTTTTTTTTTGGCAAAAACATATTGAATTAATTGAAGAATAGTTAAACAAATTTGATACATGAATGTAATGAAATGATACTTCACTATAAGAAAGAATGAATATGATGACTACAGGAAAGCTTGGAACACAGAGCAGAGAAAGCAGAGCAGAGAAAACAACACACGCAGTGACCTCAACAGTGAAAATGAAAAGAACCACAAAACCATCAAAACTGAATGCTGCAAAAATTGACCGAGCTTGGTCTCAAAGAAAAAATACGTATACGATATTACACACATATGTACATATATATGAAATGCATATACATACGTGTGTTCATGTGTATCTTTTTTAGAGGAGGGGAACTCTGGGTGTAAAACACTACACAATAATGTCAGACTTTTTAAAGATATATTGGTTAGTGTGCTGAACTCTTTTTAAAGTTTTTTTTGTCTTTTAAAATCTTCATTATAATGGACAACTTCTGGAGAGAAAGAAAGGGAAAGGGAAAGATTGGGAAATATAGGTAATATAAAGACAAAAGATATCGACCAAGTTTTTTAATAATAAAAACCAGGTCTTTGGACACTAGAGCTAGTGCTTCAAAAAAATAACCATAAAACACTACTTTGCGACTTTGTGGCTAACCCATTCAATTAGTCCTTCGTCATTACCGGAAGAATCTTCTCAATGATCTGATCATAACATCCTTCTTTTCTAAACACTGCAATGATTCTTCATTGCCTGAAAAATAAAGTACTAAGTTCTTATTCTCACATTCAAAAGCCTCTTTGACTGGTTCCAGGCCATTTCTACAACTTGATTTCACAACTAGTATTCCCCTTCCTGCCACCAATGACCCAATCAAGTGGAGCTACTAACTCATTGTCCCTTCTGGTCTCTCTGCCTTTCTTTACATTCCATGTCTCTTATGCCGAAGTGGGCTTCTCTGTTCCCCTTCTCATAATCTCAGTCTGTTGAAATGAATTTCTGCAAGGGACAGTTGTTATTTCTACCAAGAAGACTTCTCCGATTGTCTTAGAAGGAAAAGTGTTCCTTCCTCTTTTTATAGCACCTATTCTAGATCCTTTCTTTGCATTTACATTTTACTTCATATTTTTAGGTACAAATCTTAGCCCTCCTTTTTGACTGTAAACTCCTTATGTCTTTGATCATATTTGCATTCTCAATGTCTTATACAGAAGAAGTACTTGATAAATTTTTGTATAATTGAATTGTGGGTATTTTTTTCCCCAAATTTAAGAGTTACCACATTCACTGAGCAAATCCCATATAAGACTTAGGAAAACATATGTCGCTTGGTGCTATAAGGATGATAGTAATGTCTTCATGACTTCTGACTCATGAACATATGGTGCCCTTAAGCATCATGTTTGTTTACTGTACCTTGATAGATTAGTCAACCCCAGTTGCAGAATATGCCTGTATGCCACCTGGCTCTTTACTGCCTAGAGTTGGGATTTAAAGGTCAGCTGAACATAACATAATAGCAAGGGGAGGAGCATGGTTATTGATAGAGAATATCTCAAGTTGAAAGCAAATTGTCTGGAGACCATAGGCATGTCATTTTCCCCCTCCTCTCTCACATATGATTAGATGAAGATTTCTCATTTTTCAGCATAGCCAGCATCACAGGAGAATTCAATCTAGGATTTGTGCCTTATAACTCAGGATAAAGGAGAATTCAGCCTAGGATTCATACCTTATAATTCAGGATGAAATATGGAAAATATTTGAGGGCTCAAATTCTCGTGATTGACATTCTTTACAACCCAAGGTCACTAGATGAAGGTTAGTAGGTTTTATTCATCCTCCATGCCAAGAAACCTTGACTTGAGAGGTATAGAAATGTGATATAGATGTGCCAACAAGAGAATATGTGTGTTGCAGTTTAGTCATTTTCTTGGCAAAGATACTGGAGTGGTTTGCTATTTCCTTCCCCAGTTCTTTTTACAGATGAGGAAACTGAGACAAATAGGGTTAAGTGACTTGTCTGAGGTCACACAGGAAGTACCTGAGGCCAGATTTGAACTCAGGAAGACGTGTGTTCTTGATTCCAACTCCAATTCCAACTCTCTATCCACTGGGCCACCTAACTGCCCCGTTTTTGTGTACTAATAAATATGCACAAATCAGATATACCTGCACTAGAACTTGGCCGATTTACCTACTTCTTTCTCCACTACACTAAGTCCATTCTAGGCTTAGGCGTATAATCTAATACCAGAGGTCAAACTCAAATAGAAAAGGAGGGCACTAAATTGTATATAAGCATCCTGTAGGTACATATTGACTTAGAAAACCACATGTTAACATTATCTATATGTTGTTGTATTTTTATTTATTTTGTTAAATATTTTCCAATTACATTTTAATCTGGTTCTGTTCTAATTCAGTGCTATTATAGGCTGCAATGATTAAAATAATAGATAATGTTTATGTTTCAAGTCTCAAAGTTTCACTTTTTTTTTTGATACTCTTTACTACCCAAGATCACTGGATAAAGATGAATACCTTCTATTCATCCTCCGCCAAGGAGTTCTGATCTCTTATCTATACTAGATTTGATTCTGGAGGAAACTAGCCTCTAATGATCTAAATTCAGCCTCAGATACTTGCTAGGTGTGTGACTCTAGGCAAGTCACTTAACCTCTGCTTGCCTCAGTTTACTTATTTGTAAAATAGGGTTAATAAAAGTACTACCTCCCAGGGTTGTCATGAGAATTCAACAAGAAAATAATTGTAAAGTGCTTGGCAAATTTCCTGGCGTATAATAAGTGCTGTATAAATCTTAGCTATTATCATTAATTTTATTAATACTATTATTATAAATGAGGCTTGGCTCTTTTTTCATACCCTTCAATTCATTAAATTCCTAATCTCTTGACCTTGCTGAGTCAGGTGATAAAGACGTGATCACATATGGGCTACCACAGCCAAATCAATAAGAGCTGGAAATGCTTCATTTGTTTTTGTCCCCTTATACTCAAACGGACATTTTCAGGTTTAAGGAACTGACTGTTCCAAAGATCAAACCCATTGATTTTTTTGAAAGGGTAACTATATGCAGATGGTTACAGTAAACATGACAGTCCTGAGCTAGAATCTTTATACTTCACCTAGAAAACACACCTGCTCTTACAGGGACTAAATAAGATTTAGAAATGAAGACTGAAGAAATGGTTTCTTGAGGCTGGTTATTATATCACCCTAGGGTTGACTAGCTACAGGTATTTCCTAGGAAAGTGCATCATTTTGGGGATGGGGGAAAGGCACATAAGGGGCATGTCATCAGGGGAAACTAAGCCCAGCCTGCTTCATTGTAGCTGGATATCTCTCTGCTTATGACCGCTACTTCTGATTTTGACCTGAACCCATCACCCTGGTCTTTAATATTACAGAGTCAAACAAGGGCTTCTGGTCACTTTAGAAGGAGAGCAGGTGAGGTGTAAAAGCGTGGTGTAACAGACGACAGTGCTGTCTATCAGGATGGAAAGAGCAAGGGTTTGAATCCTGCCTCAGACAATTTACAGCTGTGAGAACATGAGCAAGTTATCCATTTCCTCATCTGTAAAATGGGAATAGTGATAGCTATGTCACAGGATAAAGCTCTTCGCAAACTTCAGGAAATGATAGAATTGCCTAGGCTCTGTCTTTTCATTTTCTAAAAGTTCAATTTCAAATAGATTTAATCAAAAGTGCAAAATAGGGAAATTATACTATGTGGAAACAACAGTATTCAGTATTGTTTTAGAGCATTTAAAATACCTAGACAGTATAAAATACCTGAGTATTTACCTGTGAAAACAGACACAGGAACATAAGCGTAAAATACTTTTTATACAAATAAACTCAGATCTAAATAACTGAATTTATTGTTCATGAGTAGGTAGGACCAATATATTTTTTTAAAATCACAATTTAACCTAACTAATCTACTTATTTAAAGTCATCCCACTTAAGTTACTAAAATTATTTTTACTGAGTTAGAAAACGTAATAACAAAATTCATTTGGAAGAACAAAACGTCAGGAACTTTAAAGAAACCAGGGGAAAAAAATGTAAAGGAAGTAGATTCAGCAGTATCAGACCTTGAACTATATTATAAAGTGAAGGTATTGTTAAAGCGTAAAAAGGATAATTTTGATTATTTTAAATTAAAATTTTCTTGTATAAATAAAACCCATGTAGCGAAGAATAGAAGAAATGCAAAAAAATATGAAGAAAATCTTTCATAGACAATCTCTCAGATAGAACATGATTGGGTTGGAATATTGTTGTGGTGTAGGAAATGAGCTGGTTGATTTAGAAAAACATGGAAAGACTTGGACTTGTGAAGGACAGTACTATTCACCTTCAGAGAACCAGATCCAGGAAGAAATAAGCATAGTATGGTCTTACATATATGTGTATGAATGTATATGTGTATATATGTGTGTGTTTATAGATATCTATGTATTTATGCGTACACACACACACATATCCAAGCTGCTTAATTGTAGCCTTCTTTAGGGTGGTGGGGGGAGGGAAGGGAAACAATAAAGTAAAAAGTGCACAGCAGAGAACAAAAGAAAACCCACAAGGAAGCAAAGAAAAGCTGGACAGTTCTGGAAACAATGTGAAATATTTATTATATAGGTTTTCTTGAAATGGAAATTTATTGTTTTACATTGAATCCTTTCTTATGGTCTGCTACATACATGTCAGTGTTGTTTTTTTTTCCTTTTCTCATTTTGTATTTAAGTTTAAAATATTTTTTTAAATTTACAAATAAAAAATTTTTTAAAAACTTGTATGTTTAACTAGGTCAGAGGCTTGGGGTTACATTCATGGAAGGAGGTGAGCAAGGGAATGGCTTGGATTGGTTGAGTTTTATAAAGGATTTCCCCTCCCTTTGGAATAGGCTTTTCAAGGTCGAGCATGATTTCCCTAAGAGAAATGTACAAGTAATTAACTTAAAGCTGATTTAATGAATGGCCAGTTACAAGGGAGAAGGCTTATGTCCTACTCTTGTTCAGTCATTCCTCCCTGGAATCAGCCCCTGAATTCTAAAAGTGAGTTCAACCTCATTTTCCTTGAGTTTTATGGCACTGAGGGCTGAAGTTAGGTCTGCTTTTCTGTCATAAAATTCTGTGAAAGTCTTTGCAGGCAGAGGTTCTGGGGGTCTGTTACTGGGCAGCAAGCAATAGGGGACAGCGTGGAGGTTCAGTTAGCAGCTATTGTGGATGGACTTTAATTTAGCCCCATGTAAGGAAGCTAACATACCTTCTCTTTTCCCTCTTGCCTGTAGCTTTCCTCATACCTTTCCCAGCGAGACCTACCTTCACAAGAGGCGCTTCTCCTCCATCAGTGCTGCAGTGGCTGTTTTCTCTATGATTCAACTCTTGAGGTGGAATTGGTACTAAAGATATTCTTCGTGATGGAAAGAACAGGGAACCTGAAGTCAAAACAGGCCAGATTCTTCACTCCAGACCATGGAAAAGTCGGGGCAGATCGCTAACCCTCAGTTTTCTCATCTGCAGAATAGGGATAAGAACTTTCCTGCTACACAGCTTGAAGGGATGTTGTGACAAAAGCACTTTGGGAATCTCAAAGCACTATGGGAATGTGATACATAGATAATAGGGCAAGAATAGGGATTAAGTCCATTATTTTACCGGTACAGAGAATTTCTGAGGGAGAAAACTCTAACAAAGCCCTTCAGTTACTTCTGTCTAATTCAGGAGTGGGAAACCTGTAGCAAGGAGGCCACATGTGGCCCTTTAGATTCTCAAGTGTGAGGCATTTGAGGACCTAGAGGGCCACATGTGGCCTCCAGACCATGCCTGTCTATAGTCTGCTCACACACCAGAGTAGGATAATGGCAGGTTTGGCACTCAGGTTTTCCTGACTGCGATCAGATTTCTGTTCTCTCCACCTTGCTGCCTTTTATTAACAATAACGAGAAGAATAAAATCTACAGTCAGTTCTTAGTGTCATGGAATGTTAGAGCTGGAAGAGTTTAGAGACATCCATAATGATGATTAAAGGTCACATTTATAGGGTTTACAGATTGCCTTCCTCCCAACAATCTGATGGGCAGGCAGTGAAAATTTCATCTCCTTTTCCCAGAAAAGGAAAAAAAAAGTCATAGAAGTTGAATGACTTTCCTATTTTGCGTGAGTAAATAGAAATGATGGTGGAAACCAAGTCTTCTGATTCAGAATCTAGTATTCTTTCCACTACATCAAGTTGCCTACAAGGTCAGTTAAATTAAATTCATTGTTATGAAATGCCTACTGTCTACAGGGCATTGGGAAAACAGACAAATTGGACTAGTCCTTGCCCTCAAGAAACTTACTTCCTTAATTTCCAAGTGAGGAAACTGGCTTAGATTCAGAATGTTTACCTTCCCCTACTATGGCACTTTCCTAGGAGATAGATGGGAGGAGTTAAACTAGGCATCAAGGAGGCCCTCTGGGAATTGAAGGACTCCCCTTGAGGAGGTAGTATGTTGTTATAGCAAAAGGAGAACTCAGTGGGAGTCCTAAGATCTGAGTTCTAACTCTAAGAGTTCTGTTGCAAACCAGCTGTGGAACAATGCTCATCATCTTACCTCTAGTTGAACTTCAATTTCCCCATCTTTGAACTGAGATTGATAATATCTGCCATACTTGCCCCAAGGGGTTGCTAAGAATCAACTGAGATACCAGATCTAATACCCAGGCTCTGTAATGATAAAACCTAGATTCAGATAAACTCTTATCTACCACCTATATGACCCTGAGCAATTTTCTTAGCCTTCCCTAAGTCTCAGTTTCCTCATCTATAAAAGAAGAGACAATATGGCTTTGGAAGGACCTCCCAATTCTAGTTCTGTAATTCTATGTGGAAACCCTTTAAAAATATTTAGCACTATCCTAAGTGTAAGAAATAATGTTTATGGCTGTCTTTGTAGGTATGTTACCTCTAAGGAACAGCAGTAAGAAAAGAGCTCATTTGCCT